>JABFOV010000525.1:11212-36741 GCA_022817685.1 Aradophagus sp. ZL-2020 | reverse complement strand
CACTTATTATGCTCTATTAAAAACATTCTGAAAGAAATTAAATGTTTTATTTTAAAATACTTTCAGATCTTATGGCAATACATCCCAATACTTTGACATCCAATCAATTTCAATTCAAATTAAAGACAACTTGCTCGCACACTTCCGTTACCAAAAGCCCATAGGGTGAATGATGATCTCGTAGATTCATACGAGAGCAGGATCCAAATTGAAAAACACAATCAGCCGGCGAGGCTTTATCGTAAATCAAGTCGGCGAGCCAAGCTCGCAAGCTGCTGCGAAACGAGATATCGCGGCAATTTTTTTGCCCGGCGATTCGTTCCTCTTTCGTATCGCGAAATTCGGAATCATTAGAATGGCGATCCTGAGGCAGGCCGTAATCTATCACGAATAGCCCGTGCGAGCAGGTGTCACGGCGCTCCGACGCTAATGATTGTCCGCACCCAACGTGAAATTAATCATCGGCTTTGTCTTTGTGTTGCGCCCCGCGATCGTAGCCAGACGGATTCACTCCGCGGCTCTTTTGCAAATCGCACGCGCACTGCACGTAACCTGTAATGACCGGCGTTGCGTGCAACCACTTTTCCACAAATGCTCGCGAATGATGAATCGATACGTTCCGTGCCGCAGGCCATTTCGGGACCGTTCGGGGTCAACGATGAGCAAGCAGTCGGTCAAACGCATCATCGACAAACTTTAATCCAACGATCCCGATCAGTTCGACCGATTTATCTTTAACGATCGATGCTCATCGGTGATCCCCTGTCAATTTTCGGAAAAAAGAAGCCGCGTTGCCAGAAGTAAACGAGGAAGAAATTTTGGAAATGTCATAGCCTTTACCGAAATTACACGGAGAGAAGAGAAATGTTGATCGAACTTATTTATTATTTTTTTACTTTAAATCTCTGAAATGCATCGGAACAAGTATATTGATTACGAATAACATTATTTTATAAATGGTATATAGTATTCGATTATAGTTTAAAAAATATCATCTCATCATATATTAATTTTTGACTTGATATAGAATAATCTAAATGTATATCGAATAATAAAATTACACTTTTTGCAGATTTGATTTCAAACAAAGTAAAAAAAAAAACATATTTCACTCACAGCTGGAAAAACAGTAATTTCATTCTTCGATATTTGGTGTTTACAAGATAAAACATGTCTCAAAAACAAGACACCCGTTTTTGTACTGAAGTAACTTTTACTATTTACTTTTCTCAGCACACGAACACATTTTTTCATTTTTTCCTTCATGTAAAGCTGATTCAGATCGATTTTAACACGCTACTTGTGTAAAATACTCGACCCAGCAGCATTTCCCTCCGCGCGCCTCGAAAAAGCGTTCCCAGCACGCGCTTCAAAAAACTTTTTACAGTACGTCATCGGCACGTCGTAAAGCACCATAATTTCCGCAATATAACTTTACGACTAGAAACTGAACAGTTACAAACAGCCGCGAGACCATCCGATTCGCAGAACGCTTTTCGATTTAACAGCCGGCCAGAAGTTGAAGTACGTCGCGATCACCTTTTTTCCGCCTGCCCCGTTCCGCCGGCTCATCTATAACTCTTCCGCAATTGAATCGTTGTCATTCGTGTCGCTGTCATTGCTCCATCAGTTCCCATAATCCCGGGTCATCGGGATAACGGGAAAGCGGCCAAATGACTCGCCGCGAACTGCGATTCCCGGCGCGCACGTTGATCAACGGTTATCGACGTCAAGACAAATCCGCTCGGGTCGAGGAAAGTTTCTGACGTCGGACAAATATCATTTCAAAGACTCCCGGGACTTTATCAAAGCGCGATAACCGTGGGGGAAGAACAAAGCCTCCATTACGGCGAGGTTTTAGGGGCGGCCTTCGTTTCGCGAACCCACTCGAGACTCTCGAGCGCTCCGACTGATATGATGATCCTCGAGTCGCTCCGCCGTTACGGCGAATTGACTGCGCGCATTGTGACAAATTCTATCAAGTCCAAATCGAGTGATTGAAAATTCAGTATCGCGGGGGCCGCGAGCGAGCGATCTCGACTGCGCGATTGTTGGGCGCAGTAACGGCAATCCGGTGACGTTTGCCTTTCGACTCGATTTAAATTCAAACCAGTGCGGGAGCTGTTGATTCGCTTGGACAAAAGAAAACGAAGACGACGGGGGAAGGAAGTGGGCGAGATGGGGAGAAGAGACTTCGTCGAGGATGTTTCTCGAGGAAAAATTATACGTGTGTTTCAGCAAAGTTGGGGTTACTATATTAAAAGTGTTTTTTAAAATATTTATAATTCACTTTAAAGATATAAGTGATCCAAATATCAAACCTTTTTTTAGAAAAGAGGAAATAATGTTTTAAAAAATAATACAGAGGAAACACTCTTCTATGTTTCTATATTTTTTTTCCAATACTTTCCTTCAAGTAATATTTCTGTTTAATATTTCAAGTCCTAAAACATTGTCCACTCAAGGAAACCTCTTCCCAACGAAACATCAAAATCGATTTATACCCGCGACCTAACAAACTGTACCTCCCGTCAGCACTTTTAACCCAATTCTTCTTCTCCGTGTGATTTCGAACTCGGGAATCGTTTCCCCGGCGAAAAATGCAAAACACCGGATCGCGGGGTAACCTTGCCAGGCAGTCGACAAAGTGGTCGCGCTCGGCGTGGCGTGTTAATCGCGCTGTTGGCTATGGAAGCGCGCGAGGCGGACGGCGGAGATGGCAAGCTCCGATGTAATCCAGTCAACGTTGATCGCTAATTCGATCCTGTTGAAATGGAAACAGGTACAGAGAGGAGCAGACGCGCGTCGGGTATATGCCCGCCTTGAAAATTGCGTTCTTCTGCCGTGCATGTGTGCACACGCACACATGCGCGCGAGCGTAATACTGAGACGCGGCGCGCAAGCAAGCGTGTTGGTGCGCGCCTACGAACAAAGCGAGACGGCGAGCGTCGGTGTGTGCGAGCCCGAGAAGAGATTGCTCCGGGGCTTTCGGGGCTGGAGCATATTGAATAACTCGTTCGCTGGACCGCGAAAATATACCGCGATGCTGGCAGCCGCCTCCTGACTTTAGCGGCGCGCTCTCTCGGTTCGGCGTTTCTGAAAAGGCCGCCGGGTTCCTCGGGGCGGGTCTCTTCCGTGTCTATGTCTACATAATCCGTCCGCCGCTACCACTACCACGGCGCAATACATTTCCACGGGCGAGCACCGGCCGAGACGGGGTGGTTATTCCGCCGCGAATCACCAAAGTCGCAACGTCAATGCGACGCGATATTTGGACACGTAATTTCGGCCGGCCGGGGAAATTGTGTTTGTAACTCGCACGTCTCGCGTTGCCAGATTTAAGCGACCGGCTTTAATGACAAGCGAAGATCTCGACGGCGCTTGATCGTAGTGAAATGTATCATCGTATCGATCGATCGTATCCATCGATCGTAGTGAGATTTAATATTTTGTTTTCGTTTACTGAATATTAATATGTTTGAAGATTCTAAATTTCATTTTCATCCACTTTAATAAAAAATGTTACAAATTTGTTACGACGCGAATACTTATTCAACCAAAATGAATGGAAATGTAGAAAACAATTCATTATTACTTTCAATCAATATTTAAAGATATATTTGCAATGGAAATGAAATCTAATGACGCAAATTTTGATTTGTTTAGTACTTATTTTTAGATTCATGTTTTATTTTTAAACATCTCCCGAGTCACAATTCATAACTATTTTTATCTGACAAACTTTAAAAATATTGTGTAAATGAAGATACGGCATTGAATAAAATAATTAATTGGTTTTAAATAAATACTCTTCGTGTATATTAATGTTATGTAATGACCCTAGTAAAAGTGATTCGGGCTATGCTTGGGTGTGTATCGATAGGCTTACGTCAGGCCTAAAGATGGGAACAAGCCTTATCTAAGCCCTGCTTAAGCTCAACTTACATGCCATGCCCAAGCACAGCCCAAATTATTTTTACAGAGAAGGCGTATTAATTAATGACTCTCGATACGTCATTTAAAAGGAACAATAAAAACACATTAATTTAATATTTTAGAGAATATTAATTTCTTGAAATTGTAATATAATCTTGTCGTAACTGACACTTAATTGAAAAAGAAAGAGAAATCAAATTGAAATAACGCCTATTGCCAAAGCAAACTACAAAGCATCTTTAATGGCCCCGTATATTAAATTTCAATCTTTCCGTCACATAATAAGGTATTAAATTATGTGCGTTCAATCGAACATTATACGCGACACCGTAAAAATCATATTTATCAACACCAGGAAATAATATTTATCCCATTATTATGGTGATTGATGATAAATATGTTTACGGGGAATATCGCCTCGCTCGTCTCTGTTTATACGTCTCTTTAAAGTTTCGGCAGAGGAACACTCAATAGGGACATCTTTATAGTTAGCGAAACCTTTTTACAAAACGTGCCACTGCTGAATGGTATCGTCTACTTGTAAATTTATAACGGCGGTTCAATAACATCTGTTTTTCCAAGGCAATAAATCAATACCGGCAAGAAATTTTTCAAGAACTCCGAATGCTTTTCGGAACTTGAAAGACGAGACGACGCTTTTGCAGATTCGCTGCAATCATGGCGGGCAAATGACCGATACGTTGGGGACTGTGTTACAATAACAGGTGGCAACTTCGTTTATGTACCAAAACGTATTATATTCCATTAACTGCGCGCTCCTTAAGGTCGAGTCGTGACGAAACCGACGCGAAAGGAATTGTTACAGGTTTTTCGACACCTTTACTGGCAATATTACAACGCGGTACCAGCAGACAGAAAATTTGACTCTTTTGTAGTTAAAGTATCTACTTATCATCGATTTAAAATTTACGATATTTTTTATCGGATTATATAGTTTTTAAACGATACATGCAGAATTATTATATTGATAAATGTATTACGTGTTCAGTAAAAGTGGAATATATTTATTAAAACTTATAATGTTTAAATTTAATATAATAAAATGTTGGACATGTAATGATTTCATAATGTGTGATAGTTTTACATGTAATTGCATAACAAATTGTCAGCAAACTTTATAATCAAAGAAAAAAAAATATTTATTGCTTTAGAGAACATTAAGTATAACTTTTTTCTTTGTTTAATTCCAATTAATTTAGAACAAAATTTTATTAAGATTAACTTAACAAACATTTATAAAGTTAACGATAAATGATTGAGTTTACTTTTAATTTTACTAAAAGCCTCGAGAAAAAAAACAACGTGCAGTATTTTCAGTACAAAAGTTATTAATATTTTAAATGTAGCAATGGAATATAAATGAAAATGTACTGTTTTGCAATGCATTTCAACTATTATTTGTTTGAAATTAATAAATATATATAAAAAATAAATCAAAACACACAAACTACTTTATATTCAAATTACAGCAGTAATAATGTTCTTCTAAATTGACAATAAAATATGTCAAATGGATAGTGCAACTAAACATGCCTAACACACAAACATTTCCGTGTAATTCATATAGTATTTGATTTTTCAGTATTTTATTTAAACACTAAGTCGAAATTTAAAAATATTCTGTTCTTGTTTCAAACATGCTTCTCAGTCATGTTTTTCCAACTACGCAATTCATTTTATTCTTTCAACATCAATCAAATTTTCATAAATTTTCCCCCATGAATTTTGTTAATTTACGATTTCTTTTGACAAAAAAGTTTTATTGTTCTCTCTCGCAGTGTAATCAATTTGAACTTGACTTTTATGCAAAGTTAATACTTCGGCGATTAGAAATCAAAACTATCTTCGTGCCGATATCTCTGACAAAATATGCAGATCCAAAACCACCCGTGGCAACGTTCGTCGTGATTTGCGAAATGACATTATGTTACAATCGTTGTGAAAGGAGGATGGGACGATTGCGGAATATGATTTGAAAGACATAATTTGAAAATCGTCCGTCCGACGGCAGCCGACCCTCCGTCGGATGTCGAAATAAAATTACGAGACCCTCGTTCGGGACGCTAGGGATGGCTGGGCACAAAAGCTCGTTTGCCGAAGACAACATAACAATTTGTATGAAGGCACCTAAACCACTAATCGTTGCGCGATTAAGTTTCATTAAACGTTACTTAATAAACAAATTTTTGATGTGACTTGCTGTCGTCAATATCGTTGCATTCGTTATAACGAGTATAATTATTTTTAGTAGAAACGACAACTTCCACTGTTTATTAATTTTTTAAGAGATAGGTTAGTAGAAATCAAATGAACGATGCAAGTTTTGGTGACAGAAACTACGCGATTTAGAAAACGTTTTCTCGATTCCAAATGCGGTTTTCTAATAATGAAAATTATATAACGATAATTAATTAATGTTATCGATAGTCTGATAATAAGTTTATATAAATAAAGAAAATTTTGTTTTTTGTGTATGAAAATTTAAAATACACGTATGAGAATATTTTTGATCAAATACGTAGAAATCGAATCTTATGACAATTGTTATTAGTACCTGAACAACAATTAGCTGTCACGTAAGTCAAAGCAATTTAATTAATAGTTATTGTCAATACTATGTAACTTGCATTAAGAAAATAGAATTAAATGTTTAAATTAAGACACTAGTCTCGGTTATTTTTTTTATTATCTAATTTTACTAAAAAATTTTTATATTTATTGAATTTAATTTTAGTTATTAAAATATTTATTTTAAATATAAATATGTATTATATTTAACTAATTCAACTGGGATTATTATTCCTCAATTATGTGGAATGAATTTTTCTACGAATAATGCACTTGTAAAATTATTTATTACTACTATAAATGTTAATGTCTTTTTTTTCGACAAATACAATGTACGAATGTCTTAAAATAACATGTTTAACATTACAAAAAGTAAGACATACAAGTTACAATGAGTGTTCAATTAAGACTACACTATCTGTGTACACAACATAAAGTGAAACACCAATATTAGTTACCGATAACATATTTTCAAATAGAAATAACGTCGACTTTCATAACACGATATAAGTCGCGATGGTTGCGATTAAAATTGAAATTGCTTTACTCACGCTGACAGAAACACATTGCAGCGAATCAAAAATATTTTTAACAACGATGAATCACTTGTACAAATATTTGCGAAAACCAGTTTGGCGTTATAAACTAATAGTTATTATTTATGATCGAACTTTATCTTTTTTATTTTAATGGGATGAATATCATCCGTAACAGATATCTTTAAAGATAAAATTGTGTACTTTTTTCAAAGTTTACGACGATAACACGACTTAAATGAAAATATAGTGTTAGGTGTCATTAAACTATTTATACATTACTGTCTTGCAGTCGTCGATTAACGATTCGCGAAATTTCAATTGACCATCGAGAATTTGTCAAAAATGCATCGTCAAATATTTGTTCACAGACACAGTGGCAAACGTACGCTAAGTTTCTCTACATATTGCGCACAACAGCAAAGCATCAAGCATTAAAAACCTACGATTACAATTATCAACATTTAAAAAAAACTGGGAAAAATGACTACCAAACAAATGTACAAGTATAAAATATAAATAAATGGATGTCGAAACCATCGTTTAAATTTGATTAATTCCACATTGAAATGTACAAATCAAAGATAAATGCTTTTGAAACCAACAATTCATGTTATTTGCTTATTATGAATATTTTGCAAAGCTTTATCAGACAAATGATAGGAACAAAAGCTATTTCAAAGACAACATTCGTTTTAAGACTGATATACATGACAAATTAGATCAAGTAAAGCTCTATTAAATCAGAATATTCAGTACAAATTGCTGACTTAGTAATTAAATTTACACTTGTCACTTATTGCACGAAAGAAACATTGCGCAAGGTAGCAACCTTCTGAACAGTCACAATTACAATTCTTTAACGATCAAACCAATTCATCGGATATCAATACGGCTCACTAATCCAAAACCAATCAAAACACCAAAAAAAATTCTACACCAATCAAACTGATTGTAAACCGGGATTCATGAAGCCCGAGCGACATTTCGGACCACACAACCGCGTCGCTTTTCCCAGTGTCAAACCAACCGATCAGACCAACGACAGACCAACGATAGCTACAAGATTGAAAATCGCCAAAGCAGCCTCAAGCGAGAGATAGCGTTAAACAGGAAATCAACGGCAAGTAAAAGAGAAACAAAGGGCATCTCAAAATGATAATAAGACCGAGTGTTGTTGGGAGTAGTGAGTGCGGGATGATACCTATTCTTGGCGGCGGCGGCGCGGTCCCTCTGCCGGCGGTTCTTGAACCAGTTGCCGACCTGGGTCGGCGTGAGGCCCGTGGCGCTGGCGAGCTCGCGCTTCTTGCCCGGGTTGGGATAGGGGTCCTGGAGGTACCACTCGCGCAGCAGCGAGCGCGTTCGTTCTTTGAAGCAGTGGGTTTTCTGCTCGCCGTCCCAGATGGTGCGCGGCAGCGGGAATTTCTTGCGCACGCGGTACTTGTCGACGGGCCCGAGGGGCCGGCCGCGGAGCTTCTCGGCCTCCTGGTAGTGGGCTTCGAGCCACATGGCCTGGAGCTTGCCGTGCGAGTCCTTGGTGAACTTGTGTCTCTCGAGGATGGCGTAGAGCTCGCGGTACTGGCCCGAGTGGAAGGCCACGATGGCGCGCGCCCGGAGCACGGCCTCGTTCTTGTTGAGCTCCTGGATGTTCGGGTGGGCGACCGGCAGGCTCCAGAGGAAGCGCGCGAGGCGCTCGATGTCGCCGCTCTCCTCGAGGGTCTCGCACACGGTGGCCACCTGGTCGACGGTGAAGGAGAGCGTCGGCAGGGCGAACATCGGCGCGGGCACGATCGGCCCGGTGGTGGCCCCGGGGCCGGCTGGCGCCACGGCCGACATCGGTGCGGCCGGGAGGCCGGCTGTCACGGCGCCCTCGGCTCGGTGCAGCGCTCGTCGACGAGCCGGTGCGACTCGGCGCGGGTACTCGGCAAGCCGGGCTGCTGCTCGGGGCAACGGGGGCGGGCGGCGCGATTTCACAAGCTCTCGGTTTTGTACTTGGCGCGGGGGTGGCGCATCATCGACCCACGGACCCGAACCCGCCGCCGATCACAATGTCAACACAACACCAAACCGGACGAAGCGGCACTGCACATGGAATGCACGCTCGGTCGCAGCGGCGGTCCTGCAGTCCCGGAGCGGGGAGCTCGGCTACGGCCGTCGGCCGGCGACGACGGGAGCGACACCTTTTTCGGGGCTCGCGAGGGCCCGCTGTTGCCTCGATCCTATCGGATGGCAAACTGGTTTCGCTTACAACGCGGCATCTCGGAGTCGGCCCTACCCAGCATGATACGTTTGTATGCAGTTACACCAGCGACGGCGGCGGCTCGCTCGCTCCCTCGCTCGCTCGCTCGTTCCTCCCGGCGCCGGCCAATGAAACGCCACGCCTATCTGCCAAGTGCCGATTGGCCGGATACCATCCCCGTCGCCATGGTTACCATTCTTCGGGCCTTCCGTCGCCCTCGTCTCGGGGATCGGGTCGCTTTAATTATCCCCACCCGGGGCCTCCCCACCCCGCTCCCGAGGCATCCCTACCTCCATCGATCTCACCCGCCCTCGTTCGCGGGCACAGGTGATCCGACAGAGACCGAGCGATCCTCGCCGGATTCGGGGGAAAATACCGAGCGATCCGCGAGCGAGCCGTGATCTATCTCCTTGATTCGGATCCGCCGTCGGGGCCAAGATTGACACTTTTTCATCCCGCTCGAGCCCGGGGAGGGGGCGGCCGCGAGGCTCTCCCCTAATCTCACCGCGAAACAGGGAGTCGGGTGACGTTTGAGGGCCGCGCTCGTGCGCTCCCTTAAGGAGACGACACCGAGCGCGCCGAGGATCAGGAAGGAGATATCCTTCGTCGGACTCGCTCGACCGAGTCGAGGAAAGCGCGACATTGATGATCCGCGAGCGCCGACAGTGCGCATGACGCGAGCCACGGTGCGAGCCGCGCGCCGAAACCGGGATATTGTTATGCCGCGAAACGATACGCCCGAACGCCGGAATTTCGATTTAGTTGGCCGAGCTGTCTCGCTTCGGTCACGATGTCTCGGATCGAGATCATTTTTTTGGTTTGAAAAGAGGCTGTTCAACGTTCAGTTGACGAGGCGCTATGAAAATGAAGACGTGACGACGATGATATTTTTTTGCGGAACTGGGATAGTGATTTCTAGGAGTTCAAATTGCTGTATAATATTATAAACGTTGTTACACGAAGTAATGAAATGATTTGTTATCAATGATCGAGTTATTAATGTTGTCTTGAGTTTAATATTACTATGCCTGAATAGTAATTTTTCAGTTGTGGTAAAGTATATCAATAATTTAGTGGGAAAATCAACATTTGTTGGCAATGTTTTTGATACATATTTAAACACTTCCATCGTGTCTATATAATGAAAGAAAATTAATTAGATTTACTGGAAAATAGACGTTTACCACCAAACTGTAATACTAAAATAACTTGTCGAAAAAAATGCTAAGTTATTTCCAACTTCAACCCAGTGAAATCACTGAAAGTTGTAATACTTTTTGATATAATTATAATTATTAATAATTATAAAGTCAACAATAAAGAATATCTTTTATTATAATAAAAGGGCGTGTATAACGCATTTGTTTCTAGTAAATTAAAAAAAATGTTGTAAACATATCATTGATATTTATTCCAATTGAATTAAATATTTAAAAAAAAGGCAGTATTACCAATTTAACTTGAGATAAAAAAGTGTAAATGTGAACTTTGACATATCTGATTTGAATGTAGTTATAAATATAAATTAATATGGCTTTAATGATGCAATACACTGATACTGTAATTATCACGTATATATATTCTTAAGGTTATTGATCTTGTCTATAATACATGTAATAATAATTC
This sequence comes from Aradophagus sp. ZL-2020, assembly GCA_022817685.1. Lineage (NCBI taxonomy): Eukaryota > Metazoa > Arthropoda > Insecta > Hymenoptera > Scelionidae > Aradophagus > Aradophagus sp. ZL-2020. The sequence goes on along the minus strand of JABFOV010000525.1, from coordinate 25,815 downwards.
TGATGATTTCAAATACGTTTTTTATCGTTTTTATAGATATTAGATATTACTGATACTTTCTTTATTATTTATTATTAAATAATAATTAATAATACTTGGCAAGATATAATCTGATTATGATACGTTGACCTGTATCATATATTAGTCACACTAAAAAAAGTATACATTTAAATAAATATGTAAATTACACAAATAAGGTATTTTTAAAATTCATTTGGATTAAAAACAAACAATTTAAATGATAGAAATAATTAAATATTATTGTTTTTAATATTAATTTCATAAAACAAGTATGAAACTTTTATTAGCGAGATAAAATAGTTAGAGTGAGATAATCAAAAGACGTTAGACAATATATTTTTAACTTAAAAAATGCTTAAATATTAACGTGACTTGGTAAACAATTTTTAATAGAATTTGATCTACTGCATTAACAAATTATGTAATTGCCAATATTCAATTTTTTTGAAGTATTTATTTACACATGGAAAGAAATGCTTTTTGGATTGGCAACACAAATATTCTTGTAATAAAAACAGGTATAAAATATGTCTACTAGTAGGTATGTATGTAGTTTTACCGTTATTCTTTTCTTTTTATACAGTGCAAATAAAAACTTTGTATCTAAAATTGTTAGAAAACTGATAATTTAACAAAATTACTTTAAACGAATACTTTTAAAGTAACAGCTGACAATCAATTTATATGAATGATGTTTATAAAACGTTAGGAAAATAAAATATACCATAATAAAATCTACAAAATATCACATTTCTTTTATGTCAATATACAGAAGTATAAATGACCACAATAAATATTCTTCTACCTTGGATTGCCATTTTATATCTCTTTAACTCGTTTACTGATTCAACTAAATAAATAATAATACAACCTACAAAGTATTAAACGAATTGTATATTTTTACTTCTTTAGATCAGGTAAATGAACCGTACAAGTGACGTTTAAATACAATTTTTGTTAATAAACGATCATTAATTTATAAATTTAACACAAATTTAATATTCCAAAGTTATTCGACCGAAAACAAAAAATTCTTATTAATTTAACGAGTTACTAGCACTTTTGAAAACAAGAAATTTATTTGGAATTCATTAAAATAAACTTGCATCGTCAAATAATTATTCTCATTGTTTCCCAATCCTATTATTTAATTTGAAGGCTCATTAAAAGCTCTAAATCATACTTTTCTGCCGATTTGGGTAAAACCCGCAGCTTTTGTAATTTGCCTAACGACACGTTCGTTTCCACACTGGCAAGAGGCCGGATCACTGAGCGCGTCGAAGTAGCATCTACCTCCAACCAGTTACAAGTACGAAATGTGAAATCCGACGAAGAAGCGTCGATCCCAAACATATGCAGAAAAGTGTATCTGCGACGAAAACAAAGCCTGGGGAATCCCCTGATTGGAGGTGCTAATACCGGTAAGCAGGAAAGACCCCTCGAATCAAGCGGTTCCGAGAAAAAAGAAGCTCGCCAGTCTTTTGTTTCCTTCCGGGCGGCGCGACAAAATGGAAAGACAAAGCGCTACCATAAAATTAGAGGTTGTTATGTATACAGATACTTGGCATTTAACTGTCGAGGAATGTTATCCAGCGAGCTTTTCGGACCCAAGTCCTTCCATACCAGCACGTTTTTAATGCGCCCCGGTTTTGAAAACCAAAATAGTCTCATACCCCGGGCATTGTGCTCATAATTATAAGTATTGTAAAGTTTGATCTTTCGGAGCTAATGGTCAACAGAATCTTCGTTTACTTTGAAAGCGGAGTCTCCGAGCTCTCATTGTTAAGGATTTCGAGACTGTCCACTTTGTACCAGCAAGCGTTCGCAGCTTGTGTTTGTCTAACGCTTCAACTACCTGAAAATGAATTCGAGCCACGGAACATCATGCGACGCCCGATCGATCGGATTCCCAGCGATACGACGAACCAAGTTATTTTGCGTGTTTATTCTCGGATCGTATCTCAGGAAAGTTGCTTGCGAGGAGATAAAGGCAGGGGGGTGGCGGGTGGCGGGAGTACGGGCGAAACAAGAATGGAAGATAAAACGGAAAAGAAGAAGCGGTGGAATAAAAATAGCGCGCTTCCCGGACGTTTTGACGCTCTGATAATTGTTTCGCAAGTGCGGCTGGAAAATTCGCAACGCAGTCGAATTACCGCTCTCTCGCATCAGCTGTGAAACGCCGACGATGGAGGTGTGTTTTTCGTGTCGAAATTTCCGATAAAACGTTATGGTCGAACAGCGCGATCGTACGGAATTATTCCATCGCCATTCCAGCGAATGTGCGGATTTAAAGTAGGATGTATTTGCAGTGCGCTGAATGCCCGCCGATTGCAATGATGCAAATATGATACTGGAAATGAAAAATGAAACATATGCACGTACCGAGAGAAAGGTTTCGCGAAATGATAAATATTGATGGATGGGAAAAGAGAGCTGCTTTTCCGCTAGCGTACCAATTTCATTATAACTTACTCTTTTTTTCTTACCGTTGCTTGGAATTGTTGTCTCTTTTTTTTTTTTCTAATGGCGAAATAAAATTTTCGTCGACGCGGCGAATATTTTATGTAAATAATGCGTTGGATGAAAAATATGTATTTGTACGCGGTTGAATCGTGGGTTTAATGAATATTCGAGACGTCTGGGATGAAATTTTAACATGTGTTGTTTGAAGATTACGGATAGATGAGGCCTTACAGCTTAGGTCAGATTTTTGTTTACACGGCTGAACCAGCACAGAAAAGATGAGATCGGTCAATCACTGATGCGATTATTTTTACTAGTTGCAGAGTGTTTGAGATTTGCTTGAATGGTATGTTTAATTAGATTAATAAATGCGAACGACAACGACGGTAAGAATGAGGGATGAATTAAAATAATTAATTTAAGACGTATACTTAATTCAGACCACAGACTAGAAATATATAAAATTTTCAAATTTGATTTGAAAATTACTTCTTTTTTTGACAGTGGTCAACTAAAAAAAATAAATAAAAATAGCCGTAATGAAAAAAAATTGTGAATGTCACAATGTTTTTTTCTCGTACGTCATGTATTTTTTCAGTGTTAACATTGAAAAAAAAAGATGTTTCTCGATTTATCTTTCAATCATACTTGAGTTTTCTAGAAAAAAAAATAAGGTACACAAATGTAGTGATACGCAATCACCTAACCGCGTCGTAGAATTAGTCGAACTCTTGTTAGCGACTTCATTAAGTTTGTATTAAGTTCGGAAGATGAAGGTTGGCCAAGGTTTCCAAAAGTAAAACAAACAAGACGACGCGGCGCCACGGCAGATGCAGTCCGTCGTGGACGCTGATCTCGACCAAGTTTCCTTTGGGTGGCGCACATTTTCTCCCACAGTAAAAAATCCGTATTTTTATTCCCGTTTCCGAACTGCCGTGACTCTTGTGCAAACATTTGAAGTAGAAACTTCCTTAGCGCCACTTGTCTCCTTTTCCCGTCATGTTATCGTACAATTATTTTGAATGTCAGACGATACGGTTTTATTTACTCTTATCATAAACAGTGAGTTATTTATACACCGTATTATTGTATCATAAATTGACGTAAGGTCTTGACAACGGCGGCACCAACTGTCATCTGCCTATTTTTCTTAAACGACATTCAAAAATATTAAACTTTTTAAAATCTCGTTTAATATAGTTTCATTTACTAGTACATCGAAACAAAATTTTATATTTCTTGTTTCATCATACCTTATTTTAAATTGTCTTTTTGTTTTCTATTTCAAATAATTTGTAATTTTATATAATTTAATATTTCATACAAAATAAAACATTTTTTCCAAAATTTGAAAAAGTAATTTACATTATCTCTCTGAAAACCTAATTGCGAAAATTGATTTTTAATAACATTAAAATGACGTCGGAAAATTTCGAACGAACCCACGTTGAACAGCCTTCCCAATAATCGTCTTAAAAACGATATTTATCTATCGCGATATCATATTCCATGGCCATTTCCTGTACTAATGTCCCAGTTGGCGCCGCGTGAAGTCAGAGACTTGACATCCCGCATTTTGACGCACATCGCCCCTGCGATTGACGAGAATAGTCCTACTCGCGGCCGACGCGAGTGCATTTACCACAATTTTTTTCTTTATGTTTCATAACTGAAAAGTGCATTCGAATCAAACGCATCACACTTTATTGAACACGTTGTAGTAGTTCGCTTTACCAGGGTTGAGCTAATAGTTATAAGTAAGAAAGAGGTAAAACAGTTAAGAATGTGGAGTTCCCAGATATACCTTTGAACAAATAAAATATGTGTATTCAAATTATTCAGATTAAATCCAGTTAAAATAGATGAATATATATTTGCCTTAAAGCAAACTCTGCATTAATGTTTATACTTCAAGACTATGTTTACAAAATAATTTGTTAAAGAAATATTAAATCGTTTTCAATTTCCAATCGATAACAACGATTCTTGAATTGTGACTATGCTTTCTATTTTAACTTATATAACTCTCGCAGAAATGGCCGGAGGAAAAAAATTCGCGATACAATCGATTGTTCGATTTCTACAGCATCCGGAACCTGCTTCTTGTTCATTCATGATTACGTTTGCTTATTTCTATTTTTTCTTTTATTCCTTAATCCGTGGCACTTATTTTCAATGACTCATCTAAGTGATACAGATTTTAATCGGACAGTTAAATAAATACGAAAATAGATTCGAGTTTTATTTGACAGGATTCAGTGAAAAATATTTGTAAATGCCTGTGCAGTTATGTTTTTTTTTTTTTTTTTTTTTCAATTTCATTATGGATTTTAAATTAAAAATATATAAAAATAAACGGAAACAGTTATTTGTTTGTAGTTGAATTTTGCATAAAAAATGAACTGTTTTCATAAATTCTAAATTGTTGTATAAAGTATGAAAATACATCTGATAGATAATAAGATATTAATAATAATTTTTGAAAAGACCTCCATTTTTCATTTCTAAACAATTTTCTAATACTTTGAAATTTCAAATGTGTTATTATTATAATAAACAAAAATCGATTCCTGAATGGTCAACCATTTTGATTCAATTCCGACGAAATCATCGTTTCCAAAAACTAACTAACTTGATTTTTTAAGCTCATTAACATTCTTGTTGGCCGAGCAGAAGGATAATCCGCAAAATTATCGTGAAATCGTACAAAAAAATACAATCCCGACCACCCTGGGAATGACTACAGAGGAAATGCCAATATTTTTAAATCTACACCATCTAATTCCCTTAATAGATCGAAATTGTTCATCAAACAGTGATCCGTGATTGTTGTAGGAACGCATAAGAATCGTTGTGACGGTAGCAAAAGCTTTTCCAACATTTGAATTCCATGATAGTTTGGCATAAAGAACGTGCCTCTTACGATATTGTGAAAACTCGAGGCAGCGTAACAAGGGCGATCGTTCGCCGAAAAAGAGAAGAAAAAAGGGATAAAAATAGAAAATGACCGAGGAGGAGAGGAAGATCGAAAGTTCCCTAAAGTAATACTATTTGGGCGACATAATTCAGATTTTGGCATTGTAAGTTGGACACTTTTGAACAACCGGAAAACGAGAGAGATCTGTCGAAAATCTATATTGATCGTAAGCGGATTGTCGAACCTTTGTATTGTGGTTGTCTAAGTGTTCCCACCCTGGTGGTTCACACCTTGGCTCGACAAGCAGCGCACATTAGTTCGCCATTGTCGAAGCATCTATTTACATACTTCCTTCCGCATGCTCGCATCTCCCTGCAAACTGGCTCCTTCAATGCGCGTATGTTTTCGGCCATCATTACCGTTTCATCAAAATAACGATATGACGATTCCGAAAGCGACGCACACCGCAAAGGATAAACGACACCGACACCTTTACGTTTGTTACTAGAAAATGATTGTTCTTTAAAGATGTATGCTTACGCATATTTTTGAATTGAATAATTGAATTAAACAACTTGAATTTGAAGTATAAAAATATTTTGAATTATTTCCGTCAAAGTAATTATTGATTTTATAAATAGAGTGGTATGCGAATGCTAGTCTTAAAATCAAACAATCAAACTCGAATCTAAATGTTTTTTATTATTAGATTATTTTCGAGTAGAATTGTCCAATATGAGCCTAATTTCGGCCCAGTAGAGGAAAAAATGAGATACGCGTTTTTCCTGTATATTAAGGTGCTGACATATTGCCCTGTCAATATATGATTGATTATGAGATGCCTATATAGACCCAAAATAAACCCAATATAAGACAGTATTAACTTTGAATGCAACTTAGAAAACGATTATTTGTCAAGAAAAAAAATTTATTTAAAAACAAATTTAAACTTGTCATTTGTTTCGCTTTTCACTTGACTCAATATCTTGAGTTAATATCAATAGAGTAAGAAAGTTTTAAAAATATAAAAATCTTATACTTTTAAATACTACATTAACTGACATCTGAGGCAGTAAACTGACTAATCACAAGACCATGTCGCGCGAACATTGTGATCTTTTGTAACGAATTTCAACTTAAATTATTTTGAAGTATAAAAATTTACATTTCAGCCAAAAAATTAAAATTCGTTACAAAAATATGTATTGAATTAATGCACGTAATAAGAATAATAAATAATTTAATCTGCACATACCTGTAATATATACATAACTATCAGTTATGACGGAGAAATCGCAATTAGCACGTAATACCAAAACACCCATTTTCTTTCGACACTTTCAATAGATACACGACGGGAGCACACGAATTCTCCCACTTTTTATGAGTCGGCATTATTATGTCCTACCTTTCAACCAGCGATTCACAGACAAGCGCGCACGGCAAATGTTGAATTCAAACCTCGGGTTTTATATCTGATTAAACCGACATGGTAACATAGGGTTATGCGTGTAAGTCCGCTATCGTTCATAGGGAACGTATAACAAATGAATAATGAAAATAAAACCCGGTGATGCTATCGTTAAGCACCAACGGATTACATACACATCAGCGCGGACGTGATGAACTTGTGGGGCATATAATAACGCATCCTAAATGCAGTCTTTAATCAATACAAAAATCATACATTGATGCGCACTCAACATGTTGGGTAAAATAATACCTCTGCCTTGTGTAAGAAAAAAATTTACATCGGAAATGAAAAACGTGTTTGTTTTTGAAAGTAAACGTTTGGAAATACCAAGAACATTTTTTGTCCTTAAAAGAAAAATTTATACATAAAAAACGAATCGATTAAGAATTAAGTTGAAATTTGGGACCACTTTTATGATAAAATGGAGTGGGGTTATATATTATCATAATAATCATAAAAATATTTTATATTATTATGATAATATTATATATTATCATAATATATTATAATAAAATATTATTACATCTGCAAGTTTACAACGTTTATTTACGACGATTTTTTCAATAAAATGTCATTTCGTCCATCGACAATCAAAATTATAATTTAAATTTATATCAGCTCGATATAAAATGACATCATTAATTTTTTCGTTCACTTTCTTCATTAGAAGTATTTTTTTTTTCCAACTGAAATTTTATGTAATTTCGAACCCATTGCAAATAAATGTTGCGAATTTCCTGCACATTATTATTCCGTATTTAAGTCCCAACTAGACTTTTTCAAAATTGCATATCGCGAGAATCAATAATCACTCATTTTCGAGACATCGGGATCATACAACAATGCCAAATAAAACTAATATAGAGTTTAAATTTTGTCATTCTTGACACCTTACAAAACACCAATTCAGAAATTTAAATGCACTACGAGCCGTTTTTAATAACGTGAATAATGCTTTATTTTTAGAGAGAAACCGAAACCGCACGTTTCTTCAAGCAACGGTTGTTTTTTCGAAGGAAAAAACAACGAACCGCGGGTCAATTGTTCGCAGGACACGAGAAACAGAAGATACGTAACCGCAGTGAATACTCAATAAGCGCATCGACGCTTTTTCATGGCTCGCGCATATTTCCCGCATCGAAATTCAATCCAGCTCGCTCTTATCCCTGATGATGTCGCAACATCAACCGTAGGATCGTGAAGACGCGCCCACGCAGACACAACGGCCCCCCAATATTTACGTGTACGTACAGTCGCGCGCGCATGTGTCGGGCGATATGAATTTTACAACAACCGTTTCGTGCGTGGGCCTTTTCTGGCGATCGAAGGTATTATTTTTCCGCTCTTCTTCCTGCCAAGCAAATTGGCTCGAACGGAATCTCGGATTACAGTTACTCGACACCGCGGCCTGCACTCGAATGCCCGAAAGAGTCTATAATATTGCAGCTAGTGGGGATCGTTATAATCGGCACGTCTATGGCCGCCGGGACTGTGTCGTCCTCGAGATGATGCGCAAAAAGCTTCCAGTCATTTTGCTATTCAAGGTAATTCTTCAAGCTATTGTCGTAAGATTATTGTTTTTTAAATAATATTGTTAAAATTAATAATTGTGCAAAATAAATATAATCCAGCAATTGTATCACTCTGGGAGAATGTTTTTTATTTTGTAAAAATTAATTCTTTTCTTTGGTTCGAATGCAGAAACTGCCAAAACTTTTGAGGCGAAAAAAATACTTTGGCAGTTTCACAGCCTACAATTATTTAAGAAATTGCAACTTAAACCGCTCGAATCATTCTTCCATTGTTGAATATTGGCTGGATTATCTTTAAAAGTTTTAATTTTATCATTAGAAATTGTGATTTGAATTCGAACATTCACAAAAAGGATGCATTTAATAAAGAAAAATTTTCTTGGTTCAAGACAAAATACTTTATTTAAAATTGTTCCAAACGCTACTTGTCAGTATTGGTCGTAGTTCATTTTCATTATTGTCGTTTTTATGTTTTCATATTAAAAATGATGAAGTATTTAATAATAGCTTTAGATTGGATTGATATTTAACGTAAATAAAAAAAAAACATTAGAAACTTCCTGCACAACACAAGATGAGGGTAGAGAAAGGCAGCATTGGGTAGGACGCGACGAAACCCAATAGTCCTTCCCGCGGGATCATCGTACCACGCTACAAAAGCTGATCGGCACATCGCACGCGATCACGGCCCACGTCACGGAAACTGACGACCTTCCCGACACCAGTTGGTCGCAAGTCAAACTCACGCCCGAAATTCGGCGGATCCGATTTGGTATCAAGTAGCCCTTTTAACCAACTTTTGCCTGTTTGGACCGCGCAGATGGAATTACGAGAACTTAATATGATGGGTTAGTTAGACGGCTGAATTGTTCGACGCCACTGGAGACTGTCAGGCGGAAAATCGACGGAAAAGGGGAGACTGCTTTATTGTTTTATTGGCAACATTGTTGTAAACTTCTGTTTGGTTGGATTACTAGTATTTTTTTTATGAAGTTATCAAAATGTGTATTTTTGAAAATAAATACTTTAATCAGTGTACAATCTTTTGTTTTGTTCAATTACAAGTGGGATCGCAAAACAATGCGAATAAGAAAAAAAAGTTAAACTTTGAAAATTTGGCAAATTTTATGCTTAGGATAAGTCTATCTTCGATTCAAACGAATCACGTAGCAAAAAAATCTATTTTCTGAATTTCTGTCCCATTTGGAATAATCAGTCTAAAACTTTGTTAATATGCTCCTTGAAGTTCAAATGAAAATTTTTTATGGGGAAAATCAATTTATAATTAAAGAAATATTAAATTAATTACATTAATTATTATAATAATTATAGTAATAATATAGTGGTAATTCTCTATCGACTGGTAATGGTAGGCTCTACCGAAGAATTACCAATATATTTATAACATAATGTCAGAATTATTATATTAATTATAAAATTATAAAGTATTTCTTTTTTATTTAGTTCAGTATTATATTGTATTAAATAATCATTTACCCGTAATGATAATTCGGTATTTCTTACAATTTCTCAGTAATATTTATTATTAAACCGGTATTCTGTCTAAAGTTAATGAAAACAAACTCTGACGATTTTCGAGTCTGATCGTTTGTTTTTATAAGTGACACATATTGGAAGAACATATATATATATATATACTTTTTTCTTCAAACAAGGCAGAGCGCATTAACTGACTCAAACACATTTTATAATTAAGATACCAAATTAACTTTTTCATAAAATACATAAATTCATTTTAATTTAATATTTCATGATGAACTTACAATTTTAATTGCATTAAATGCAGTTTGTAAGCAATAAATTTAGCTTAAAAAACTTTTGATTTTATATTTTAACTATAATTTATACAAAGGTAAAGAAAGAAGAAAAATTTATCATACAAATTTAATAAACAGAATACAGTAGACTTGACATATCTAATATATTCAATTTGTAACAAATTTTATTTTCTTTCTTTTTTTATTCTACAGAATTATAATCAAATTATATACCAATTTAATCGTATAGATATTTCCACATAGAAATATCTGCATGATTTATACTAAGTAAAAATTGAGACATTAAACATGAAGTCAATCTTGCAAGATAAAAATTATTAAATTAAAAAGAAATTTTTTTTAAATTTTAATATTCGACAAATCTATGTCCATTATTTCCCTGAGTAGTAAATAAATAAATAAAGTTCAAAAAATTTAATTCACTTATCAATTAAATTCATCTTTATCGTATACATTTATTCTGATTTAAAAGCAGATTCTAATTTTAATAACAAAATTGTAAACTTCACATACGTTTCAAACTCACGTTTCTAAATCAATGCAACAATTTCTAAGCAAACGTACCTCCGACTAATTTTAAATTAGTCAAAACTCTACGTTAAAGCCAGTCGAAGCGCACAATAATTGTCTTCTTTACAATGTATCCTTTTAAATTAAACTCATCCATCCCTAGAAATCAATAACATCAAAACGAGATCAAAAGGAGCGCATGATTGTCTCGATAAATTTTCGGTCATTGATTTCTTTGGAATAGTCGATGCCACCCAGTGATCTGGGTTCGACGAGAAGAAGCCTTTTAAAAGTTCCAGTAGTTAACTCATCGCCTGAGTAAGACTCACGTTTCAAACCCTTTGCATCTATTGACATATTGTTGTTACGTTCTTACATCCAAGTTTTCACCGTGTATCGAGACTGTGACGTTATTTCAATGAGATGAAAGGCTGCGGTTTCATTCAAAAGCAATCAGCCATCATGGCTTTGTGCGCATTCCATGAATATATGTATATGTGTAACAATGTGCTTGTACAATTATAAACATAGGTAGTGGGTACTTGTGTTTAGTAAGCAGCAAAGTTTCTCTTATGGGATAAAAATGTAATAGTAATTGATAACGAGACGATGCTCCGTAGCGTTTCACGTATCATCGATTATTTTGTGCTGGCTTTGTCCAGCCATTGTCTTCCTGCCGCGAGCAACATGTTTTAATTTGACGATTTCGTTATATTGTTTGATTTACAATGCCCGTACACTGTTTGAATTGACCCTCGTGGATTGTACTCATGTTTCACGGCCAATTTGTACAATTTGTCTTTATGGATGCTTTATACTTTTCAAAGAACTGTGCGTGAGCTAATCATATGAAAGTATAGTCAATGGCTCAACATAATTTGTTTAGTAACAGTACTGTTCCAATAATGTTGGCAGGATAATATTATTTAGTGGCGATGTGAAAAAACACTAGAAAAGTTACAACTTGCAAAGGGTTAAAAACGAAATTTGTGATGGTTAATTTCTTATCCGTCAAGAGATTGAATATGAATTTGATTAAAATTGGTATATAATTAGAATGGAAAAAATAATTGTAATTGTTATTTCAAAACATGCCATTTTGTTTTTTTTCTTTGAACATTACATTTTAAAATAACTGAAAAATATTCCATCTCAACAAAATGTCGAGAAATATTCTATTTCGAATCTGATGAAAACATTTTATTAAAAAAATGATTAAAAAAAAAAAAAAAAAGATAAAAACAATGAAAAGATTGAAGATTAAAATAATGATTATGCTTTTGTTATTTGATCTAACTTCATGTTAGGGGCTCAATTTTGAAATAAAATAGTTTCGATCAGATTGGAAATGAAATGTCTCTAGACATTTTTGTAAGACTGAATATTTTTGCATTATTTCAAAACGGAATGTTTTTCAGAGTAAGCTGAATCAATGTTTTGAAATAACAAAATTGTTTGTTGTTCGCCAACAAACAATTTTCATTTATAATATTTGATTATAATTCAATTTATATGCATAAAATTCATTTATATTAATTCATATGTATTTCATATACTCATTCATGAGTACAAAAGGTAAAAATATTTATTATATAAATATTATTTTTTAATATCAATTCAGCATTTCATATACTATGTTGATATTAAGAAAATGTTATAGAATTGTAATAGACAGGAAAGTAAACCATTAAATAAATGTAAACACTCACCAATACCGCAATAATACCTCTGCTTTTTTCAAAAAGGGCATTTTATGGCAGCTTTTGTACTGAGATCCTGAGTAAAAATAATTCCAGTCAAAAACTTTCATGTTCCAACACACATAGCACTTAATACGTAGACTCTCTTAGGAAAACTGTTACCTGGTTATGAAAAACAAAAAAAAGATATCAATAGTCAGAAGAATTATACTAACTTAAAAAATTGCCAAATTATAATCATTTATTTATTTAATAATCATATTGATAATAATACTTTTTGTTGGCATATTCAGAAAATCAAGCAGCTAGGAAAAACCAATTCAATTAAGTTGTGAGAAATTCTATTTATCTTCAGTTGTTTCCAAAATTTGTATTTTGGTAAATATTTTTTACATGGTCAAAAACTAGACAATGTCAATTATTTCTAATGGTTTACGTATATTTAAAGAATATATATTTATGTTTACAATTTTGTTCAAAACAAATGAAAAAAAAAAAAATTATTAATATTAAATATTCCTTAAATATTCCTTATTAAATATTTCTTTATAAAAATTTTATAAAGAAAAATAATCAACATAAAAAAAACTTCAAAAATTTGGAATAAAAAAAAAAGAATGATGCTCATTTTAAAACGTCTTTGAATGATAGGGTAAAAGCACCAATGACTATCCCAACGTCAAAATCGCATTTTTAAGTACAAAATGATGTGCTTTTCGATTAAACTAAATGTTGGTTAAGCTTACCAATAAGATAGTGAATCGATGCCTATGCTATCGATGTTGAATTACATCGATAAATCTAACATTTGCACCCATACTCACAAATCAATGCAAGACCACCTTTACAATACGACGAACATGGCGTACACTACCGACGCCGTGTGCCGATGCTTTATAAATGAACTCACTGCATGGCGTAAATGGTACTGTGAAGGCGGTCTAACTCGGCGTTGATGTAAAACCAATATCGATTTTGAGTTCAGGGAAAATCATGTCTTTACTAACCTTAAACGACGTAACCTATGCCGGGAACCGCGAGCGCACATACGTTACAATTACAAAAGTAATAATGAATCTGTACTCACTCTTGAAGCAAATGCGAAGAAAAAAGCAAACAAGCAGTTAGTTGGGCTGCGAGTAACAATCGTACATAGCCGTAGCGCTATCCGATAGCTGGCTGACTGCTGAGCGGCGACTTATGGAATGAAGCGGGCGAAGGCGCGAACTAGCGGTGAAACGAAAAACAAAATGGCGGCGTTCGAGATTGGCGTTGAATAGTTCGCGCGGGGCGGTATTTCGAGATTTCGATAATGAAATTGCGATTTCGAATTAAAAAGCTAATTATTGATTAACACCAATGAAAGTTGATATTTTTTGAAAGTATTAAACTGGAATCCATTGTTTTAGACTGTTGCACGTGTTAATTTTTTTTTTCTTCAAATGTAGGATGTGACTATTTATTCTAGTTGTTGCATGTGTTGAAAATATTTTAAAATCATAACTGAATTATTAATACACAGTTAAAAATACCCCCCCCCCCTACTTATCAGTACGAGCCACAATTCAAAATCGACATCCCGAAATACTGTTTCGCACGAATAAACCGACGCCGATCTCGAACGCCGCCATTTTGTTTTTCGCACCACCGCGAGCCCGCGTTTTCTTCCACTTACTCCTCACGCCGCCGACGCTTAATCATTCACTCAACGCTCAGCCAGCTAGCCGCCAACGCTGCTCTCTTCCCGCTTACTGTTTCTCTCTTCTTGTTTCCGTCGTCTCCTTTATTACAAAAAGTGAGTACAGAATCATTGTTACTTTTATGATTGCATATTCGAGATTCAAATAATTAACTGTTAAAAATTGACATTTGCAATATAAGTCGTTTCACTTCCCTGACGATAACCCGGGTGATTAAAAATCACTTAGTATTCGACTGGGTCATCGTCGGGGATGTGCCCCAGGTGATTTTTTTATCACCCGGGTCATCGTCGGGGAAGTGCCCCAGGTGAATTTAGATCACCCGGGTCATCATCGGGGAAATGCCCCAGGTGATTTTTGATCACCCGGGTCATCGTCGGGTAACTGCCCCAGGTGATTTTTGATCACCCGGGTCATCGTCGGGGAAGTGCCCCAGGTGATTTTTGATCACCCGGGTCATCGTCGGGGAAGTGCCCCAGGTGAATTT
>JABFOV010000525.1:0-11112 GCA_022817685.1 Aradophagus sp. ZL-2020 | reverse complement strand
CCAGGTGATTTTTGATCACCCGGGTCATCGTCGGGGAAGTGCCCCAGGTGATTTTTGATCACCCGGGTCATCGTCGGGGAAGTGCCCCAGGTGAATTTTGATCACCCGGGTCATCGTCGGGGAAGTACACTCGGTGAAGTTATATTATTTGAGCCATGTAATATTTCATAATCGAATAAAACAATATATACATACATGCAACCCAAACAGAAAGTCTCACATTCGTACAATGTTTTTACTTTCTATTAATTTCCTAGAATTACAATAAAGTAATAAAGGCAAATGTAAATAAATACATTTCCATAATATAGTTTGTCGAAAAAAGCTGGCGATCATATTTTTGTTTTATGATAAACATTTATTCATCGTAATATTATAAAATTAACGATTATATTATTAAAATTGCTAATTTTTAATAATTATTCAATAATCGAATATACTTTTGAAGTTTTTTTATTAAATAAAAATAATCACTTTTTGCTTTATCTTGCTAATTTTACTGAGATACCTTTGGCATCTCTTTTGTTCGGTAATTACCAACTTTTCCTATTGTGTCTTGCAATTGTGTCTTGCAATTGTAACTGAATCTGTGTTTACGTCATCGAAATCTCGAAATATTGCTTTGCACGAAACAAATCGACGCCGATCTCGAGCGCCGCCATTTTGTTTTTCGCACCACCGCGAGCCCGCGTCTTCTCCCACTTACTTCTCAAACTGCCGGCGTTCGCTCGCTCACTCAACGCTCAGCCAGCTACCCGCCAACGCTGCTCCCTATCTTCTTACTGTTTTTATCTTCTTGCTTTCTTTTTTTTTATTTGCTATAAAGAGTAAGTACAGATTCATTGTGACTTTCGTAATTGTGTATTCGTGATTCGAATAATTAATTGTTCGTTTTCGTACGTGTCAATTAATATCCTGCATGTTTGCTGTTGCAGTTCGATCATCTATTGGAGAGATTGAATTATCAGCCCTCTAAATCAAAAGAACGATTTCGTTCTCAAAATCTCGAAGTATCGTCATGCGTGGACCAGTCAGCGCCAGCGCAGTCGCGACCCCCGCGCGTTCGCTCGCTTCACCCCTCAAGCCGCCTGCGCCGAACGGTCACTCACTCGACGCTTAGCCTGCCACCCGACCAGAAGACTCGCTGCTCTACTGCCTTCTCCTTCGCTTTCTGTCTGTTTGTTGAAAAGAGTGAGTACTGATTTATTATTATATTACTTTTTATTACTTTTGTAAATGTAACGTATGTCTATTGGCGTTAAACGACAGGTAAGGTTAAAGATTCTTGATTTCCCCTGTGCTTTATTGTAACTTTTTCCTTTTTTAAATTGTTTGTTTCTTTTTGTGTACAATATTTATGTATCGGTGTTATACGGAAGTGAATAATTTCACATTATAATGGGAAACTAGAAATCCGAAAATGTGAAAAACGGGAAATGCGACGTACAGCGTTGCCATATTTTCCGTTTATTACGAAATTGGAAAATGTAATTAAACAAGTTGTGGTTATTTATTTGTTTTTCCTTTTGTTTTAATTTTAATTTCTTCTGGTTTTTTTTTCTTTAATTTTTTTGTTCGTTTGTCACTTTTTATTTAGTTGAAGTCAAATGAGAATTTTCCTATTCACAAAATAAAGACAAAAACATAAATACATGGAAATTAAACAAGAGTAAATGAAAAACATCGTTTTCTTTTGTTTATGTTACTTGTTTATAACTTCTTGTCGTTACTCTGTAGATACAATAAATTGATTGTTTTGTTAAATTTTTTTTATTTATTTTGCAATGTGACAATTTTCTTATTATAGGGACATTATTACTGGATTGGCACATTTAGTTGTATTTTATTTATATTTTTTTCTCAGAAAACTATGATTGAAATCTTTTTCTTTATTTTTATTTATTCTAAAAGAACAATTCTATGTCAAAAAAGTTTTTCTTACAGAAAATTAAAGATTTTTTTTGTAACGAATATTTGTTATAAATTTGAAATTATTATTTTTAAACAAAGTCTAAGAAATAAAAAAAATAAAAAAAGCATTATTTGTACAATAAAATTATTCGATCTGTATTTTAGAATATAAAAATGCATAATCGCCCTAAAATTGAATTAAGATTACAATATTGCACTCCTAAAAATGAAATATTATAACTTTTATTATGTTCAAATATTGTTTTTATTTTATGGGAATCAGTTAGTAACAAACAACGATGCATCATTTATTACTGATTATAATGATTTATTTTCATATTATATAATGTTTAAAAAAGCTACATTATATCAACCGAAGAAAATAAAACAAAAAAATGGTTAACTTTAATAATATAAACGTACTAGTAAATCTAAAAAAAGTCTTATACAATGTATTTAACAAGATTCTTAGATTTGTTGTATTAGAAAGAAGTTATCTATATACATAAAATAAAATTTTTTCAATTACTTTTTCCATACCAAACTCATATTTTATGTACATATACAACTTTTTTTTTTTACAAATATATTTCTTAACAAGGGTAACAAGCATAAAGTTTATATAGCATTGTTTTTGTTTAGCAACGTACGCATAAAAAAAAATTTAAATTAATGTTTACTACCCCTAGTATTCTACCTTTCATTAATATTCATAATTATGTATGCAAAATGAACTGAAATATATTTTCAGTATCTAAATCGTGTGAATATTTGTAATGAAATAACACATTATCCGAAGTAAAACTAAACTACGAATACATAATTTATACAAAATTGAAACACGCGAAAATGACTTTAGCGGCATAAAGCGAAACGTGAAACTCAATGTAACAGCAAACAAATCTTTTCGGGCACACCACATCCGGACGAAACGTGAACTTTTCATCGCTTTGCTGAAGCGGCGCATTAACAAATTGTGCGCCATTCCGTTCGATGCCGCGGTAAAACGGCATATTCGCTTCATTTGTAATTATCCTGCGCGTTTCAACGAGCCATTCATTCGATCCAAATTGTTTTATCCAATATTCATAATTCCATTTATTATAAGTCGATTCAAATAAATTAGTCATCGCGTTCGCATTATAAATACGCTTACTTCCTCCGCGTGCGTATTCTTTTTATGACAATCTCTTAACAATGACGAATATTCTAATGCTCTCAGAATTAAGTATCAACAGTGTCTTTTCCGCTAACAAAGTATTATTTACATTGGAATTGTGGAAAAATAGTACCTGTTTGAATCTGTATTAGTTTAATGAACCATAATACTATATATATAACATCTCCAATTCGATGACTATAACATTTTATTACAAAAAAGTTATAATAGAATGACAAAAGAAATGCGTCAGAAAAACCGTACATTATTAATAATTCTTATATTTTTTATTATAATATACTTTTATATGCAATGTCTATATAAAAGTATACAATATTTCATAAGTATACGTCATTTCTATTGCATTTCCATTAAAATTTGTATGATAAATTTTTATATAATAAAACTTTACATTTATAGAACCTTATATTATTTGTTCTATTACAATTATTTTATATGCGTTGTCTAAATTTATTATTCATTTATACACAGTGTACATTCGGAGCAATGTAGACATTACTTTATTCTTTGAAATGATGCTGATACTTTAATGTATCATGAGGCCATCAAATTAATTAATCATTTAACCAGTTCATTCATCATTGCGATGCAATGTGTCGCCGTCGGATAATATTCTGACTAGGTCATTTGACGATTCGACCACATTGGCGTAAGATACTGTGTCTCTACTGCGACCCTTGTGTATCATGGTCCATTTGCCCATTGGGCTTCTCAGCAGGAAAATTAATCCCACAACGGCGCAAACGATCATCAGTATGGAAAAGCACGACCAGAGTACCGTGTACGTTACGTTATTTGATTCCTCGCACACCAGCTCCTCTTCAGTTATTTGCATGAGTAACTTATTACGATGTTGCGATGGATATAAACACCTGTTACATGTAATGATTTTGTAATTTGATTAAAATTATTTAAACGAATGCACTGCCTGGTTAATGATAATTGATTAGTAATCACGCGATGCTTCTCAGAGTGTAAATTTGGAGTTTTGCACTCGAAAAATATTACTATGCATTGCGCGTGATAATTATATAATTCAAAAACCGTTATAATTATTTAATTAAATTCCAATACATGTTATTAATTAATTATTTATCATTTTGGTATTTCAATATTTTTGGAACAATTTTCATGTTACTTTTTTTTTCATTGTATTATGTGATTTGTTTTATCTTTATTTTCAAAAACATTGTTTTGCGTTTTTATTTTATTATATTTATTTATTTTTCTTTTTTACAAATTTAATGTATACATGTATAATTTAAAATAATGATGAAATGTATAAGATATGATAATATTTCACGAATTCATAAGTAGCGAAAAAGGTATTAGTTTAAAAAATTGAAAAATGGCTGTTAATTTTAAATTATAATCTAATTTATTTTATCAATTTACGTTAATTTGATGCCATTTATCTTAATCAAAAGTATATGTCAAGTACCTCTCGTCGGCAACATACCATCTACTGTATTCTTACTGAGAATAGATAACAACTACAATGGTACGATACCGACAAAACAATCTTTACGAAAACTACATTTCCATTTTAAAATATGAATAAAAAGAAAAAATATTCATCTTCATTAATAAACTTTAAATTTAATAGTCAAAAATTTAGATACTAGCTTTTAATTTTAAATATAATTTTATTCATTTTAAATTACTTATAATTTACACAAAAAATAGAATATATTAAGCTTTATATTTAAATTTGAAAAACATGGAATGAGTGATTTTTCATGTATTAAAATTTAAAATAAAAGCGCCATTAAAATAATGTTGATCAAATTATAAAAGTGGTATCGATAAATTAACTAGTCAATGCGTTAATTACATTAACTTACCTGATTCCATGATTTGGATCATTTGTTAAATTCAACTCGTGTATCCATTTCATGTGGCAATCACATGACCATGGATTATTTTGTAAATCCAATATCGGTGTCCTTTGCAATATCGGTCGAAGTTCAAAGCTAAGAGATTCGAGAGCACAACTTTGTACCGATAAGTGTTGCAACTGAGGCAAGAGTCGAGGATTTGGCGGCCATACTTTCAACTGGCTGAGCTTTGAACACCTTGCCATTGATAGGTTTTCTAAATTCGTCAAATTTTCGAAATAATTTAACAATGCCGTTGTCAGGTTGGGCATGTTATTCAGTTGAAGATTACGTAAATTTGGTAAAATTAAGTTTCCCAAGTGTAAAAGATTGGTTTCAGACAAGTCCAACGCCTCTATAGATGGTGGCAATACAGGTACTACTTCGATTGGATTCATGGATAAATCCAATCGGGTTAAATTCAATAATGTTTGAAATAATACTGGCGAAAAAAATGTCGTTGAGATGTTCTTTAAGTTTAAAGTCTTCAAGTAGCTCAAATCCCAAAATGCGTACTCGTCAATGTCGTCTCCAATCGGATTGTTAGCTAATGATAAAAATTCCAAACCCTAAAAAGCAATAAATTTTATTATTAGTTAAGTGGAGAGTAATTATTGGATTATTATATTATAAATAATATAAAATACGGTGTATCTTTATGAAAAGATCGAAAATTGATAAGTAAACATTTAATTAATCAATTAACAGGTCGTTGCCTATCTCTGGTTGTGGCAATTGAAATTTTCAACTTATAATCTTCATTCTGTGATAACAATAAGCATGTGTCCATACCCGCATGTGTTCTAACATGGTATCATTGACGCCGATCATTCTATTATTAGAGATGTCCAGAACTTTGAGTTTAGAAACTCGACGATTCAAGGCATTGTCATCTATGTATTCCAATCGATTGTGACTGATATTTAAGGTGTGCAGATTATATTCCGATTTGCATAGGAAAAAAAATTTCTCCAAATGGTTTTGTGACAAATCAAGAACCTCTAGACTTTGCAAGTCAGTTGAACAGTCGAGGAAACTGTCAAACTGATTGCCTGCTAATTTTAAGACTGTCACTTCATGGATGTTTATTTTCGTTTGTAATTCTATAAAGAAATCTTCCTTTTTGAGACCACGGAATGATAAATCCACCTATGAAATGTATAAAAACACTTATATTGTTTTTCCTAATTTAACTAAGTTGTGACAAAAGATTATAAAATAAAAGTATGAACATATTGTAAAAATATTCTACTTTGTATTATAAATCATTTTCACTTATTTAAAGTCCAACGTGAATAAAAATTAATGCAAAAGTATGCATAAGTTGTGATAGAATTCGCAAAGTTAGTATTGTGTGTATTTTGATGAACTGGAAATGAATTTACAACACTTGCATTCAGTTAATGTACAATTTCATTAATTTTTCAAAGTTTACATATATATATAAAGTATAACCAATTATTGTTTGAAATTAGTCATTAAAATTTCATAAATTTATCATCTGATCAATTATTTACCAAAAAATTTATATGAGCTAAGTAATTATCTTACAGTTTTGCATTGCACCGCAGCTCCAAAGCACAAAATCCAAAAAACGGTAATGACCGAGCACTTACTCACATTAGTGAAATACATTTTGTTTTCGCGAATCACTGACAAAATGAACAACAGGATTACCGTTCAAACCGACTTTCCAATGAAAACAATATTTGCCCAGATGGCAAAGAATTCACCTTCGACAAGCAGGTCATAAGTTCATAGTCACTGAACTATTATATTAGTATATATTTATGCTACAGATTATTGTAAGAATAGTTTCTTCTTAAAGTGACATCGATTACTTTCTCGGATTATGAAATGATTATGTTTAATTAAAGAGCGTAGCACATGGTTGGTGAGACCACTGCGAATTGATACATTTATTAATGATATAAGCTGCCAATGCACGCAAGATAAATTATGATACGACCGAATCGACATTATGATTAAGATGAGTTTAATTTTGCATACTTTGCAAATATGTGATGTTCATTAAGTAATAGTTTATGTAGAGATAGAAGAAGCAGAACTAAAATTGAAATGAATAAGGCAATAAGTAAATAAATGAAATTGTATTTATTTTTGTAATAAATAGATTACAAATACGTAAAAAGTAAATAATAAAATTATCATTTTAAAATAACAAATATCAAATAAAAAATGTAATTCTTTAATTAGTTTGATGAATATAACTGTAAAAGTATAATTCAATATTAAAATAAGACTTTGATTCTAAAAATAGTAATATAATTTAATATGAAAATATTTCTCTATTTTAAAAAGTGAATTTTCCGTTGAATAATAAATAATTTATATTTCACAATATAAAAGTTTTTAACATGTAGTTTGCCTACAAAATTATGACAATGTCCCGTTTGCTTTGATAATATAATTTTAATAAAATTGAAACATAAAAGATTAAAAAGACTTATTAAATTACATGTTAAATTATATTCTTTCATGAATAACTGTGTATATAATCTATTACTTTAATATTTGCAATTGCCTTGATTTTTCATGACGTTGCACTTTACACATAAATAAAGATAATAAAAACTAAATTAATAAACTACTTATAATAAAATGATATACTTATATATAAAGTTTAATTTGCCGTGATTTTTGTTTGTCAGTTTTTGACTTATGAGAATGAGAATCAATTATCTGTAAGATTGAAAAACTATTCATACGACGTAAGAACAAATATGATATTGCTGTTGAGATGAACTTAATGACCTTTAGTGATGCATTCAGTATTATTTTTATAGAATTCACAGTGTACTTGTAGCTTTGAACACTAGTGGATTAGAAACATGAAAAATACAAGGTAACATCGAAACGAGAGTACTGAATACTTGTTCGGACATGCCCTGAAATAAAATAATATTTTGTTATTAATTTTTATAAAAAAAATAGTAATCAATCGCTAATTATATCGATAATTATATTTATCAATTTTATCATGAATATGATACTTAAATTTTAATACATTCTTAATGCAGTCAGAGAGATATATATAAATGCTATTTAATGTAAAAATCAACATACCTTTGGTATCAAAAATTGCATATTTTTTAATTCTGCACCTCCCCATGATGCCATTTCAATCATAAAACCTTTCACACATTTGAATACTAATTCTGCTCGTTTAGTACACCACGCTACAGTCATGTCCTAAAATGTGACTTTGTAGTATTATTTTTACACACATTTAAAATTACTGCATCATTAGCAATTCAGCCGGTTAATAAGCAAATTTACTAAGTTTGCCAATTAACAATTTAAAGATTAGTTACAACTTAAAGATTAGTTCATTACTTCTGTCATTTCATGTGTGAGTAATAAGGGAATCGTCAAAGTAGTGATGTCGTTGCAACAAGCAGTTTTTAAAATGTTTCTTAGTCCTAAAATAGCAGGGTGTCTAGAATTAATGTCTCCTGAAAGAACAAAAAAGAAATATTTTAACACATAGTACATTTCATTACTGTATTAAGTTTCTGATTGTTAATCCTAACATTTACCTGATCGTAATGTGTCATTAACAACGAGATGAAATACCACATGAATTTGATGCAGATTTGAATGTCTTGTTGTAAACATATCACCAGTTTGGAGAGTTTTACTTGTGTTCTTCTTTGTCTGTAAAATTTATTACATCACAAGTAAAAATAATGTAAATAAAAATACTTATACTTGCTTATAATACAATTATGTCCAATTGTTGTAATAATGATTCCTTACAAATTGGTCATCATCTCATTGATGCATACTTTGATATTGCATACTTTGATACCATGATATATAACTATTTTTGAATATCATGAATTGCTATAAATCAAACCTAATGTACGTTTACTTTATTTTGTAATAATTGTGTAGAAATATCTGTTGGTGAAATTATGAGCTCTTTGATCCAATTTTGTTGAATAAAAAATTCAAGAAAAAATGGTCTGTTACGTAAATAATTCCTTAAATATATTACTTGTGGTTCATTATCATCTTTTTGGTGTGTTTGCCTCCATGCAACTGCTTCTTTAACATCATCTCGAATTCTTTCCAATTGTTCATCAATTGGAGGAAAATGGAATTCCGTTGTTAATTGAGACGTTGCAATAAGTTCTGAAATAACAAGTAAATTATATAATGTAAAATGGATTTTTTAAGTAATTTAATGTTAAAACTGCTGAACAAAAGTTTAATTTTTATGTACAAGTTTGTCTACTTAATTTTTGAAAAATCTTATTTATTATACCTTTTGTTATACCAGAATAACTTCCTAAGTGATTATCTGTTAAAAGAACTAGTCCACATAAGTCATTAGAGTACAATCCTAAAGCTGTTTGTAATCTCTGAGGAGTTGGGTCCATTCTAATTGACAATTACAAATATTAAAATGAAATGCATACATCCTTTTATATACATAAATATCAGTTATAATTGAATTTTTGTACAAAATTACGACAAAAAGGCACAACAATCTACTCTTTAGTTATTAAGTTATTAAAGTCTTTTTACCCATTCTCATTATGTTTGATGCGACAAAAGTCCATTACATCTCCTCTTATAAGTCTTATATTATGCATTTGTTTCATTTGGGAGCCCAAATGAATGGTAAAACTTTCTTCCAACTGTGGGCAATCATTTGTACTTTTTTCAGCAGTCCGTGCTTCAGTGTCTGATTCAGATTCTATTGGTGGAAATGGCATTATAGGGGATTCTCTATAAATAATTTGTCTTTAAATTAATAATCAACACAATATATAATAATTAAGCCTTACTTAAACCATTCAGAAGACATATAATTTAAATATCTTTATGTTAATATTGATATGCAATAATATAAGACATTTTCAATTCAATAAATTTTTACTCACACAGGTGTTGGAATCATATTAGTTTGTTGCTCTTCAAACAATCGCATTATCCAGTTCTTGTATTGTCGTTTCTGCTCTAGCTTCAGTGCATCAATCTTTGAGCCCCATTGGCCTTGGAGTAAGCTTTGTTCCTCAAAATGCCTTCCTGCCATTTCATTAATAGATTTTTCTGTAGAACTAGTTTCCAGAGTTTCCACTGCAATTCTCATTTCTTCTGTTTGCCTAAAAATGTTTATGTGTAAAGTATTATTAAATAATTCAATAATTATTAAACGTTCAATTAGTCACCTTTTAGTGAGCTGTTCGTATTCCTTGTCCCTCCTAGCAATGATCTCAGTTACATCTTTACCGAATTTATGCTCAGCTTGCAAAATAGGTTCCAATGACGGTGAATGTACTAGCTTGTGATATGCAACAGCAAACAATTCTTCATCTGTCGTTCCTATAGGCTCGGCATACTCTACAGTAGTTTGTTTGTACCATTTTTCCCACTTTTTAATTAATTCTTCTATATCTATTTCCCCACTTTTAGCTTTGTCTATGGCCTTTTCTGCATTGTCATCGAAAAATTGCAAGGTTTTCGACTTGACAAAATCATTTAATGATTTCATCAGATCTGTCTCTATATAACAAGGAAGTTTGAATGAAGATATGATTCTGTAACCCAGTTCTTCAATAGACCCATCAAAGGGGATTTTTATTGGAATTTCCAGTCTATAATTCTGTCCCGTTTTACATGTTGGAAATTCAAACGTAAATGTTTCGTTAATGTATTCTTCTTCCAACACATTCATATCTGTTTGAATCATCGTGTTATTTGACATTGGATACTTGTCAGTATGGTTCCATATGTGTAGTATAAAAATGTAAAAATTTTAGAGCTTTCTCAAAAAGGTGCCTTACAAAAATGTATGTTCATAAAAGACACAACATTCTACAGCAAATTGCTTGGACATTTTCATTTTTTTTTTTTTATTGCTTTTGCTTTTTTCTCCCTATTTTTTTTTTTTTTTTTTTTTTTTTTTTTTTTTTTTTTGTTTTTTATATAATAAATTAAAAAATTTTTTTAAATGTTTTATTTCATTAATACTCTGTTTTTTTTTGTTATTTTTTTACTGGTCGATTATTATTGATATAAAAATTATGCAAGTATTTTATATAGTTTTAATTTTAAAAATGTAAATTAGTTTAAATTAAAATTCCATATTATATATGGAGTAAAATAACAAAG
>JABFOV010000524.1:0-36754 GCA_022817685.1 Aradophagus sp. ZL-2020 | reverse complement strand
GATATATGGCGCGCAATATCAGTTATGGACTCTTAAGTTTACATCATCGATTCCCTATGAATGGAACACCTGATCGGGCCCATATCAGGATTCTATATACCATTTATTCTCATTATTGTAATAAGAGTGCTTTATCCAATTCTTATAGGGTCCGCATTATATGATCCTCATACGATTATATCGCATGGCACTGTAATGGCCCTGATGTGGTATATAATTTACCATATTGGGGCTATCTAAGATTGCCATTTTG
Source organism: Aradophagus sp. ZL-2020 (assembly GCA_022817685.1). NCBI lineage: Eukaryota > Metazoa > Arthropoda > Insecta > Hymenoptera > Scelionidae > Aradophagus > Aradophagus sp. ZL-2020. The sequence continues at coordinate 36,501 of JABFOV010000524.1, read as the reverse complement.
ATTCAGTATTTAGTGTCATATCGTAACGATGAAATACGGGCCCGTAAAAAGGTCGGATCACTTAAGATTGTACTGTCCAACAAGGCCTTGATTAGGCTAAAGACCACAGATCGACAAGGCATTACATTCCGATGAGGTTTTGATTCTTATACATATATATAAGAAGCCACTGAGAGCAATAATTCACAAATAAGGATTATTTATATTACAATTTAATAGGCTCGTTATAAAATAAAAAAACCACGATTGTAACAATTTGATTAATTATTAAATATTTATAATATCAGGTAATGTAATACTTCTCCTTCTTTCAATTCTCCCACAAATAAAACACAATATATTCAGCATTGTAACTATTTAACATTCAATTATTGACACAAACGATCGTCTCTCGGGGAACCGAACACGCGTCTTCGTAACTGACTGACTCGAGGCGTACAACAAGCCGGGACGATTCGTCGCGGTAAATTTTGATTGGATAAGGCATACGGCCACATTAATACTAATTACATTTGCGGCCCTGTTATTGACTCCGCCGACGTCAATCCCCGTGCACTCGGCCGACCCTGTCCGGAATCTGTAACCGTCAGTTCGAATCCCGTCGAGCAGTCTCCGAGGGCCTAGCGTCAATTAATCGTCGGCCGGGCAATTTCGCGGCGCTCGCGACATTGACACGAACAGCCAAGACGCGCGAGAAAAACGAGCAAACGGCCGTAGATGGATCGAGGGTTCCGACCTAATCCCGTTTGGGACGCGTCCAGGGACGTATCAATCCGATTTGTCGGCTCGTTTGTTACGCCCGGCGAAATTCCCGCCGAAAGTTTCTTCTCGACGTGGATAGCCGGCCGCGAACGAAAGCTCCGCTTCTAGGCTCGTTTCAAAGTTGGATCGAGTCATCAATTATTTAAACGGCTTGTGTATGAACGACTTTGAGTCGTTTATGAAGTTCGAGTGTTGTCATATGGAGTACAATATGTTTACCACTCGCGAGAGTGAAGAAAAGTTTCGTGATATATTTGGTATATTATATATAACGCCTCTCGTATATATATTATGTATATATGTTATGTTATTAGAACGGAAAAACTATATTTTTTGATTAGTCTTTTGTAAGAATAATAATATTTTCTGTCCGAGTAATATGAAAAGCAATACTTTTGTCACTCGTGAAAACAAATCACTTTTCTGCTCTAGGAAGAGCAAAGTTGCTTTCCGTTGAAGTGAGACGTCAATATTTTCGGTACGTGTGCGAAAATGGTCACTTTTCTGGCACGAGTTATGAATATTGTCGTGCTTATCACAAAAGGGGGGCTACCAGTTATATCGTTTTCTTTCTATTTTCAACAATTTTACAAATCGAAATAATACATTCGTTATTAATGATATAATATTAACGCATTGAAATAAACATTAATTCAATGCTTTGAAGTTAATATTTTTATATTTTTCAATAAGTCCAATAAAGGTTGTTTTATGATTCAGGTTACTCTATTATTATAATTTTTTTTCTCTTCTTAATGAGTAGTACAAGAATCGTCGAATGATTTATGATTTTCCGTGGAAATCATTACGCGCTTTCGATTAGAACGTAGCAGTCAAAGTATATATTTCGACCGTCGCAGTGAAACGTGCACAAATATGGTGTATGCGGAAGAAACTGGTGTTCTGGCCATGTTCTAAGGGTGAATCGCGTGAATAAATAACTATTTCAGGATGCGTTGCCATGGCGACGAGCCCCCAACCAGCCAGACTAACAATGTCACGATCGCGACCCTATAACAACTTTTGCCCTGCACCTGTCTAGGTGGCTTTTCATTTTTTTTTCACACCCCTCTACCGTACCATTTTTTTTTTTTTTTTATCAATGTCTGTCTCTCCCTTTTCTGGACAAAAAATCAAACAAACAAACAAACAATCTTCATAAAACTAAATTACTGCATGAAATACAAATTTATTAAAATTAATGAAAACAATTCTTGACATGATTATACCAGATTTACTTCGCTGACGTAAAAAGAGATACGTTTTTGTAAATAAGTGATAATGTATATATCTTGTGTCGATAAATATTTCATTGGAAACGTAAGAGATTCATTCAAAGATTTTTAAGAGATGGAAACAATTATTTATATATATTTAATAAATTTATTGTAACAAAAGTATTGTGTTATTTTATATTTATTTTAAAATTGTATATGAATTATTGATGAAAAAAAAATAAAAAATAAAAACTGTATGAGATTATTTAACTCTAATTTCGTTGTTTATGATTATAGACACTTTTATTATTATTATTATTAATGTTATTACGGTTATTATTATAATTATAGCTATCAATATTATTGATCTAATTTCACTGTGACGTATTTAAATATTTAATTTTTTTTTTTTTTTCAACAACGATTGAACCATCAATTTTTAGTTGCGTACAATTTAATCAATCAAAATGAAAAATTTAAAGTGAAAATTTTATATCATATGAAAAATGTAAACTGTAATAATTGGATTCGAAATTTCGACGATTTTCCGACGAATTTCGCAAACTAAATTTCGTAGATACAGTGACCGGAATACCGAAATAAAAATACAAACCTACTTATGTGTCATTTCGAGCACCTCTCTCAACGATAATGTCTTCCGTCTATCGCATGATTTATCAAACAGCGGCTTATCGCTCGGTTCGATGGGGCGAACAGAGGTGACAAATTGTCAGCAGCAAGGGTGGACTCGCCACGGCGTAACGCCTACATCTGTTCCGCGGTAATACTTTATGACCCGCTATTATACGCGACACGATAGATTCAATCGCGAAACAAACGTATCGTCAAATTCTTACGCGGTGATACAGAATTACGTTTTATCAGAAAACAAATTCAAGACGAATCCTATAATTTGCAATTTAAACATAGTTGAACGTTTATTCACGCAAAAACAATGAAAAATATAGGACAAAACCTAATCTTTCTTTGCACTAGAGAATCGTAAATTTTGTTTCGAATGGTTAGAAAAATTATTACAATGTAATTTATGCAAGTATGAATTCTTTTGAATTTTGATATTTTTAAGTGTAAAGATATATATTTTAATAGATTACTAATATACCTATAGGTGAATAATATACGATTATATTTTTCTTTCGTTTTACTAAGGAATTAAATGAAATGCCGTAACAAGCCAAATCTAATTTTCGTTCCCGAGGAACGTCATTTTTACGTTCATTTCGGGTTATTCGAAGCATTTATCTTTCCCAAACCTCTCCAAACACGAACGCGGGAACCTCGTTGAATTCGCCGTATAATGAGGTACATCCGGCGAGAGCGTTCTCGAGACGGGAACGTAATCCAGATGTAGTTTTAATTAGCAAAAGTACGCGGGAAAAATCGCGCGCCAAATTAGCCGCGATGATTGCGAGCGCGAATATGAAATGCAAGTAACTGCGCCGAGGGCCGGATTACGCCCGCCCATTCGTTGATTAAAGGCCCGGTCGGTGTTGTCGTTCGATCGATTTTCTTTCATTATCGGCTTTCGGCGATCAATCGTTCATTTTCGCCGTCAGTTTATTAGGTCGTAATTATCGGAGCTCGTGTGTCGGGTGCACGTTGTAAAATGTGTCGAATTAAATTTGCTATCGCAGTCTTTAATAAACGACTTGATAAAAGACGCAAATTACTAACGAAACGAACTACGAAGTTTGTCAAAGGACATTTTGTTACGGTGAAATGTTTCGTCGTCGCGATAAATATTTTCTTACGCAAATGAAGTTGTTGTAAACAACGTATATTTATGAAGGAAACTTTTTTCGCGTTTACGATTTGCGAATAATAATTGATGCGAAAAATGATGTGTTTGAAAGCTTAACAATAAAAAGAAAATCAAAGGTAATTTGTTGTGTATAGAGGATCGTGCTATTAATTTTATAATTTTACAAAAACAAGTTCGAGTAAGTTTTTTTTTTTTTAATCTGCAATATATATTTCAGTGTGAAATAATGCTGCATGATAAATTACAAATTTTACGAAATTTTAGTTCCCTTTAACATTTGTTATTTTTCATGTACTAGAAATTTACAAATTTTTTTTTTTTTCAAATTTAAAGCAGAAATAATTTTTTGACGAAAAATTAAATTAACACGTCAAATATAATTCAAAGTGCTTAATTATAAAATACCTTATTCTTCCATTTATTTATTTGTATCAAAATTTTACATATTTAAATTTAAAAAATAATAAAAGTTTACAAACATCTACTACATTTTTCCCCTCAATCTAACATACGCAATAATTCTTGCGTAAAATGTTTTGCTCGAATCAATCAACTTTCCGGACAATTGATAAAGTGACGTCAACGAGGTAACGTCCGGCGGATCCATTACTTAAGTTCGTTGACAGACGCACGTGCGGCGACACGTGAGCGCGAAACCGCGCGCGGAAAGTGTCAAACGGGCGCACTTCCGCCAGCCACCGCCAAGTGTTTCCGGCGAAGAGGGTGTGGCGCCCAACTTGCCGCGAGCTTAGGAGCCCCCCCCCCGCACCGTTGTGCCCTTTCGACCCTTTTGTCAGCCCGTTCTTCTCGCTCTATCTCATCGCCGAACTTCTTTTCACCGTCGTCACTTTACTTCCGCGGCTTTGCTCAATTACTCCACCCTTGGCGCGCGACCGTCCGCCAGTTCAAAAGCTGCCAACCGCCAGCTTTGAATTCCAATCGCATTTCGCGCCAATCAATTCAAAGTCAATTCGATTATCATCGGAGGAAATGTCGCTACCGTGGAAAGTAAAAATGAGATGTTCGCGACGTCGAAAATGTACGATTGTCTTGATCGGCATTCGGCTGGCGCGATGGGGAAATCAGGTTTAAATTCGAGTTACTTTTGGACTGGTAGATTTCATGTGGAACGTGGATCGTTAAGAAGAATATTATTTTTGTGGAATATTTTTTGTACACTTGTATATTTATAACGAGATTGAAACTCTTAAAATCCAACCTTCGAATGTAGAGAGAACATCAAACTTATATTTGAAACATTATACACTGAGACATCTTTTCACCTCAATGTAAAATATACAGCAATACATTCGGTCGATATTTTTCTTAATATAGATATCAACATTTAACAAATGAAATTAAAAATAGATTTCGAAGCTTCCCCTTTTAGATTTTCCGCGATAAACTTGATGAATAAATAATTTTCCGTCGCATCGAGGCAACGTATAAACTATTACACAATCTTCGTAATAACTTCCTTCAACTTTACTTATCTCCTTCAGTAATGCGCGCTTTATTTACCCCTTGCTTTGCGAAATAAAAAAGGAAGGATTGATTTTGCAATTTGCCGGGATTACGATTCTCAATGCGTAGGAAATTACGGCGAAGATAGAAAAACCGCGGTACGAAACAAAGAGATATAAGTCTCGGGTAATTGACGTGCCTGCGAGACAGTTTCTTTCTTTTAAATCTTTAATAAGAATCGCAACACGGCGCAACCAGTTAAATTCTATGACTTTAATTGCAAATTTCTTTAAGTGCATGTAATACGTGTAACCGAATTCGGCGAATCGCTTTTAATTGGTTTATAAATTGTTCGTTGGCTTGCATTAATAAAAATAACGAAAAAATTGAAAAATTAAAAGAGAAATAAAGAGCAAAAGCTGAATGAACTTCAATACTGATTTTCCAATTAAAATTTTTCATCTACATTTTTACAGTGAACTAAACCTAATTATTTATAATTACATTTATTAGGAATATTAAACTCTTAAATGAAGTGGATGACGTATTGAAAACTTATAATCAAGTATTTTTCATTCAATGATGCAGAACAAATTAATACAAAACAAACCAATCTTTTTCATTTTGATACAAATTATTTGAGTTTTATAATAATATTTTATACGGAAGCCTTCCTGCAGTTTTGCATTGAATTGAAGAAAATTAAACAAACAATTAACTATTTCTCATTTTTGTTTTTCATTTTTGTGTAATTTTCATTTAACTGTACATATTTAATTTAATTATTAATTAATTTAAAACTACGATTCATATTAGGAAAGTGTCGCCGTCCAAACGTTGAAGTAAGAGAATTTAACTTTATTAACGAGCTTTATTCCAAGGAACGCTTGTCGTAACTTTTTAACCAAACTTCACATCGGCGCCTTTACTTTCAAAAATCGCGCCAACTTTGGTACGCAGCGCTTAACAGAAATTGTACCGCGCAAGCTTAATTAATAAAACGTGCATTACAGTCGGCAAAGAGCGTTTGTTGCGCGTTACTTTAACGACCTTTGTACCGCTGGATATAAAGGTTTCCACATAGAAATTTCTTATCGTAAATGACGGGCGAGTTGTAATCGCCGCTTTTCTTATAAGTCCGTAAGCGAAACTCTCTAATTGTAACTCGAATATTTAACCGAGCACGATGTAGATAGAAGCGAAACGAGACAAGTAATTTAATGGTTATTAAATTACGTTGTGAAATATTTACATTCAACATTTGAAATATATTTGACATTTTTACTGAATATCTTTTCAGGCTAAAACGTATTTCTTCAAAGCAAAATTTGCAATGTGAATTTCGAAGAAAATCCCGGCAAAAAGCAGTCTCTGAAAAGCTACTAAAATTATAATTAAAGCAGTAAAACATTTCGTAAGAAATTTCAGGAAAAAAGAAATTTAAAACAACTTTTTTTTTTTACTAATTTTAATTAATACAAAAAAATGTTTCTCTTTCATTCTTGTTTCCAAGTTCTTATACAATTTTTATAAAGTTCCTTCTTTTTTTAACATAAACTTTTTAAATAAAAAGACGAAAATGTTTATTCCTCTTTGTTTCCCTTTTCCCCGTCTTTTCCAACAAAAATTACCGGACAAATAAACTTCATGTAGCTATTTCGCTTCATCATCGTGCTCTTCCCGAATCGTGTACCAATTTCTTCTTTCTCCTTTGCCCTCGTTTTTCATCTGCCTTTTTTCCGTCTTTTTCCCTCATATTTTCTTTTCACGTTCATGTTCTTTTTTGTTTTTTTTTTTTCTCCTTCGACTCCTTCCCTCGAACACGATCTCATTTTATCCGACGAGGCTCTTACACGAGCGGAGTTTGTTGCGGCCTCGTCTATGAAGGGTGGCTAGCCTCGAGGCGACCAGCCGAAGATAGGGCACGCGGGCGAGGGTCGCGCCGCACAAGTGGATGGATGCCGAAGCTCCTTCTCGTCTTTCGTTCGCCGCGGGATCGTCGCGGTGCTCGTTAATTCGAAATTAGATTGCAAAGCGGATCGCAAATACGTCGTCTGCCACGTTGCAAAAACTTGCGATTAAACGCGACGCGTGTGCGGAGAGTTGCAAATGTTTTCTTATTAACTTTTCCAAACTGAAGAAAAAAAGGGTAATGTGGGAAATTAATCATTTTTTCGCAACAAGTAAGCTACTTTTAAAAATAAATTAAACATTAGACGTATCTAAAAATTGTATAAGGCATTTAATTTTATATCAAAGTGTGTGTCATTGTAATGTAATGTTCATTGAATTCTTATTTGTGTACTAACATTTTATAGCTGGATTTTGAATTCCAATAATTACAAAGCAAACCTGCAATAAAACTCATTTTTACCCCGTAATTTTCGTACAAAAAATGTTCGGAATTTCAAAGTGTATCAATGGTTTATTTATTGTAAGACGTGAGTTCAATTCCTTCGTAAAATAAAAAGATAAGAGGAAAATTTCATATGTAAATTTTTATTAAAGAGAAATTGTACTACATTGAAGCAGAATAATGCACGACACGCTTCGCGAGTAAAAAGAAAATATATGTATATATATTACCGTGATTCAAGTGTACTGCATTTGAAATTATTAACATATTGTCTGACATGAATTTGAGAATACTTTATATTTCATTGAAATAATAGGTCATTGGTTTACGTATATTTGGTTTCTACTAAATTTATATATACTTGATAGAAATATGAATTCTAAGTGCAAATACTTTACTACATTCGTGACGTCGTTTCACCAAAAAGTATTGTTATATAAAAAAATAAATTACATTACAAAGTCAGTATGTTTTTTTTCAAATATTAAATTAATTTGTGACTCGAAGCCACCTCATTAAAAATTGTAAAATTATCAATTCAAGATTTCTGATAATTTTCGCAAAACTAAAACAATTTTTCATTTCGACTCGATAATCACGAATCGGAATGAAAAAGTTTGGAAAATGCACGTTTGTATATGTTTCGCGTATGATTCATACGAACGTTTAATATCATAACGAAACGTTTTGCGCCAGGCGGGATGACGAAATTGCGTTCAAACGCAGTCTCGGGCGCGCTTCTTCGAATCTAAGTTGATTTGTATCGATCTGACCGAGGAGCTCAAGGCACCGCGTTTCGTTGCAAGCGAATGATATTCGCGGAACGGATTACCAACTGACAAGCTACGTTGCGGCAACGTAAAGCAATTTCAGGTGAACGTACAAGGCGACGGATAATCTTTCCTTGATGCACGTTGCCTTACATTTACAAAGCCGCCGGAGACAAGGGAGTTCAATCTTGTCTTTATTATTATGCTCCTCGCAACGTGTTCCCAATATCATTGGGAGAAAAACGCGAGAATGAAACGCTGCTTTCGCAGTTGCTTCTGCAGCGCGGTTGCGGCATCGTTGTACGAAAACTCGACTTTTTTTTCGATATATACACATTTCTTTTCGCTCTCTCTCTCTCTCTCTTTTGAAATATCCAAAATTGAAAGAGATTCTATTTATTTAATTTTGTTTACGAAATACCCGGAGATCGTGACATTTCGGTGAAATAAATCAAATATAAAGTGGGCTTGCATTTTCACGAGGAGAAGATTGCGGTAAATTTCTTGATAAATTTGAATAAAGAAACGAGAAGAGATACATTCGCTATATTTTCAATACGTCGTGATAAAGTCTCGTGAAAAAGCGAGAAGGACTTTATCTTTGACGGTAAATGAAATCGTATGAAAGGAAGTTTTTCAAACTAAATGAATCTATAATTTCACAAAGACTCGTTCTAGATATAAATACGTGAATGGTAATATTGGTAAATATATTGACTCATTTGTTAACACATTACGTCGCCTTCCTTGATGAAATTTGAATTAATTTTTTTACTAAAACATAATTTCTATTTAACAATCAACAGTATAAAATTCTGTTTTAAAGGTTCTTCAAACAAATATTTCCAAACAACATTGAGGATAAAATCTGAGTAAAGATTATTATTTTTCGTGGCAGGTTTGGGATCGCAAAGACATAAAAAATATACTATCGTTATTATTGTTATTCGCTACGTATCTCCAATAAAAACGTGATATGATTTACATATATTCCGCATGTGTGTGGTAAATATTAATAAAGAATTATATAAATGACATATTTAGCTGCTATATTATGGCAGTATATGCCAATGTATATGCGGTATTTACATACGCATAAATAAATCGTCATCTCGTTTGTCTCAATATATACCCCTTATGTCCTAGTACATGTCCCAATATATGTCCCAATACATAAACCTTGTTATATTTATATATATACTTATGCGGCATACGTGCGAACCATATTACGTTTTACTTGGGATACGTAATAAATAATAATAAATGAATTTGAAAGAAAAAAATTTGATGAGAATATTCGAAAAGAAAAAACACTCATAAAAATATTGGAATTCAATCAAAGTGCCAGTCTTTTTTATAATATCATATTGAATTAAAATAAGTCTACAAAATTGTTTACAGTGAAAGAAGTACAATTACAGAAATACTGACTCAGAAATAAATATAGACGTCTCTCAAATCGAACAAATTCTGGAAAATATCAATTAAAAAAAAAAATCGCTGACACTGGCGGTGACGTTTTTCTCACCATACAAGATAAATAACTCCAAGTTAACGTTTCCCTCAATATCCCATGACAATTTCTCCCTGAGAAACGACTCCACCCCCCCCCTACCTCGCGTAAAAGAGGCGTGAAATACACAGCAGCGAACATCCCAAAACAGTAGTTAATAAAAGCAAGCACGTCCGGGCGATACGAAAACAAAGTCGCGGTGGCGTTACGTTTCCATAAAACCCCCATGAATAAAGCAACGCGTTTTGGCTCGAGCTACCCCACGGAGTCGCGTGAACGCAGCCAAGCGACTGCAGCGCGCTGCAATTCGAGTCGGCGCTGGCACATAAAAGGGCATTAGCCCGTTTCCCATATGCCACGTGAGAAGCACGATTTATGTTAACGTCTAGCTCGGGGATTAGGCCAACAGCTTGGGGTTGCGCCTAAGATATTTAGGACGTGGCACGGAAAAATATACGAGCGCAACCCTCGCTTCGGAGAAGAGGGACGAAATAAGGAGAACGGCGGGCAGGGGGGGGGGAGCATACGCGTTCTGTCAGAAAAGTTTTCGTATCGAAGTGCGCTAACGACTTTTCGCCAACGTCGAGGCTCGGGCTTAATTCAATTCATGCGCGGTAGCTCGGCTGATTCGCGGCGAGGACAAAAATTATGCGAATGATTTAAACGGCCGAAGTTGCGGCGGCTTCTCGCCGTGGGAAAAGTGTCGGGTGAATTGCCGAGGGGAGCATATTTATAGGGAAATAATGAAAGAGTGATATTTATATTGAAATAATAGGAGTTTGATGGGATAGGTAGGAGTTGTTGGTTTGAGAATGGTGCTGGTCTGCCAAGAGAAAGAAAATGATTACAAATTTGTAACTTTTCACTATAAAAGCAAGTATCTTGTTTCGAAACATTGCTGATGTCTGAGACACTGAACGTTTCAGTGTCTCAGTGTCCTGCGGTAATGTCATAATGATTTCTGAGATTTTCTTGAGTAATTTGCTGAGATTTTACAATTTAAATTAATTTTCACGACGAGGAAGCAGACAAAATTGGAACTGTTCGTATCCGCGGGAGGCAAAATTTCACTTTCGTCCCGCTCCCACATTCACTCACAAAAATCTTTACCTTCGTTCAACAATCACTAAGTTTTACCATTATTTTCTTGGATTAAAACTTAATGTTATCCTGTCAAGACATTTTTTCTTGGCTTCATGACTTAGTATCTTGGATCAAGGAAACTTTCCTTGGCCCAAGAAAATTTATTCTTGGCAAAATATCAAGATACATTTTGTCTTGAACCAAGAAATTTTTTCTTCACTCAATGCATCTTTTTTGTAAGTGTTGTGAAAAATATTGTACCAGCCTCGGACGCAGTGGCGCCCTCGGCAATAATATGCTATTAAATAGTACATTTCAATTTCAATTATTAACTTCTATCATTCTCTTTTCTCAATACAGCCCATTTAATACTTACAACGACGAAGATTTTCTTTCGTATGAATTATATTCGACAAATTTTCGAATGTGATACAATGTATTTGAGACTTTTCTTCGAATTGACTCGTTCGTTTGAAAAAAAAGACGCAAACCACGGCGTGTCGTCGTGCAAATGACAGCGATGGGGGAAGGGGGTGAGAAACAGGGGTGAATTTCGATTCCGCCGGTGATTGCGCCCGGACCCGGAAAATCGACGACCTCCTCGAGATTGGCGCTCGTAAATCAAGCGCACCGGCGAAGATGCGCCGTGCGGAGACGTTACAAGATCCGTTGGTTTTACCGTCTAATCCTCATAACAGGGCCTGCGGGACGTTAATAAATACGTTTAACACTCCCCTCGGACGTCGCGACTGAGTTTCCTAATCCACCACATTCACGCATAATTAACTTTCGCTCGTCGGACCGGCCATGATTTATCGTTTTCTTCTTTCCTCTGATAATTATCTGAGTCGAACAATCTAACCTAAATCTTGTTTCCGAATTCACGGATGAAAAACAGTGTTGAAATTCGTAATCGAATTTGCAATCGAGGAGTAAATATTGTTTATTGATTACTGGTGGGAACGCACCCTTTTAATATAATATAAATAAATATCATGTATAAATCCTAAAATTTCATGTTGTTTTTTTATAATTTTATATGATGATTGATAATTGTTATAAACAAAAATTGGGTAATAATATTTCTAAATTCAAACTTGTATATTATAATTCATATTATATTATATTTATAATAAATCTATATTTTATATACCCAAGAAGTTCTTGTATGTTAAAAGTTAACGGGAATTCCTATAAACGCAAGCAACTTTTATTTGCGCGAAGTAAATTGGCTCAACGTAACAGGCTCGTTTTTTCCACGTGAAAGCTTTTTCGAAAAGCCGGGACGTTTCGTCGAAGCCTGTCGGCCTTCTTTTAACATCGAGTCCTCCCTTCGGGGGTAGAGGGGGGGGGGGGATTTAGTATCTCTTTATCGCGGACAAAAGCTTTGCGTACGTGACCGCATAAAGCCGACACTAAAACACGCCTTCTTCCATTTTGGATCTAGCCCGGGGCACCCTTCGGACGTAGGGCCGTCCCTATCAGGGTAATAGCGAGCGAGCAGGGTGGCCACAGTAACGACGCGTCGTCAGTTAATCAAGCCATTTCGTCCGCACGAGAGCCGCATGTGAATTACACTTGTCTACGTCGGCTTTGCCGTCACTTTTCTTTACTGCTCGCGTCGTCGTTTTTGCTTACGTGTTTTCTGGACAATGTCCTTCGTACAAAGATTTTCTTACGCGTAGCCATAAACATGTGACCATTTTCCTTTTTTTTTTTTTTTTTATCAACAGATGCACTGAGAAAAATGATCTTATAAAAATTACTAACTTTAATGGGAAACGGTGATTATACTTTTCAAAATAAACAAATTATTAGTCCATTCTGTCTGAAAATCGTGACATGTTTACAATTATGACCTAAAATCTGAACAAATTTTATTAGAATGAGATAGTAAAGTATGTCCACGCTTTATCAACAAGTTAGTAATTTTTACTATTCATTTTTCTCCGTGTGAGAGTAGTTTTGTTACTCAAAGTTTAAAGTTGAATATTGATTTTAAAATAGATAGAAATGAAAACAGAAAATCAAGTACTTCGTAGTAATTTCTATAACTCCATTTTCTAACACAATAAAAATATACAATTTTTTTTCCCCCAAATTTGAGGAAATGGGTTTTATGAAGGAAACTCACTGCAAAAGTAATCTCTAACAAACCACTTAAATGAAGATGTTTTAAAGAAACAAGTAAATTCTAAACTTCTTAGTCCAAGTAGTTTGTTGTCTTTTTCGAACGATATAATTGTATTTAAACTGAAACATTTGAAAAGTAATATAATTCCATAATCTGGGGTACTTTTCACGATATAAATACTAGAAAATGTTGCCTTGTACAACATATTATTTCAAATATAGGGACAAATTTTTTTTTAATAGTTTACACAGAAAATATACAAATTTATTTCAAATTCTATGGTAATACATCAAAAACTGGTTTGAAGTAATTTGTAAAAAAATTTAAAACACGGTTTTCAACAACAACAAAAAATTACAATAATAATTCTCTACTAACACTGCTTTTCTAAACCAACAATTTGGCAACGTCAACAAGACCAACGCGCTCGTTCGATCTTCGTTAACCAAACGCTAAAAGCGCCGCGTTTCGGCGAAAAGAGGGGGCGGGGGCGGGGGCGGCGTGATCACCATCCGGCAATGACAGATGGAGTCGGCCGAAAAGTCCGCATCCTCGGCTGCCGTAATCTTGCCTCGAGTTCCGTGGGTGTGACTTCGCGAGCCGTGTGTTCCGAGCTCAAATAATTGCGCGATTTCGAATCCGCGCGCGCATCGACCCATCCGCGCGCCACCTAAATCCAGGACCTCGTTTGCACGACGAATTAAACCGAAATAAATCATAAATATTAAACGAGGATTTCGTCGTAGGGATTACGACTGCCAGGGGCTGCCGCTCCCTCGGCTTCACAGTCGGCTCGCTACATGTCCGGAAATTGTACGCACCAAACCATCCCGCCCCCGACCCCCGACCCCCCGTTCTCTTCATCTCCCGCGATGCCAATTTCAATGACAATGCAACTACGAGGGCACGCGCCTCCTGCCGACCTTCGGCCTTTCTTTGCACTTTGCGTGACGATAAGAGGGAACAAAAAATACCGCCAACGTTATTTGTACTTGCATTGAACCTCCGCAAAACGTTAAATGGACGTTTTATGATTGTAAAAATAAATTTAATCACCGTAGTGAAGTAATTAACATGAGGGGGGGTGTTACAAATCTTTTTGCACGCTTTAGGTGACGAAGCGAGGGAGAAAAAACACCGCAATCATTAGTTGTATTTGCACTGAACCTCCGCAAAACGTTAAGTAGACGTTTTATGAGTAGTAAAATATATATTTAATTACCGTTGTAAAATTCTGAAACTGAGGGAGGTGTTATATTTTATTGCTTGTTTTACGTAGCGATGCAAGGGAGAACATTGCAAACATTGTTTGGACTTATATTGAACGTTCGTAAAATGTTACATAAATTTACCTACCTTAGTGACATTTTGAAATTCGGGGAAAATTTAATAATATTCTTGTTGCAAGCTTTACATGACGCTCGCATGTTAACGTTTCAAAAAAATGAAATCTTGTGAATATTTCTAATACAACATGTGCTACATCATACCATATGTAACGGATTCTATACGATATCATTATAACCATCACAATGTACATACTACGGTTTTCTTTCATTTCGATAATAAATTGATAATGTTGAAATTCCCGCGTGCAAGTGAATTAACTACGGAATTATTCAAAAAATGGCGTCAGGAGGGAGGTCCAATTATTGACACAAAACGTTGAACGCACACATCCCTGAGACAAACGTTTGGAACAATGAAAGGTTACCGTCATTGTGCCGACAACAATGCCGTAACAAACGCCTGGTCCCCTTTTTCCGGCAATTCGGGGGAGCCCATTACTTCGTTGGGTAATTGAGATTTATTAATATATAAAGGATCACTGTGGCCAACCACCCACGCTGGCTCAACTTCCACTTCCTACCGATTTTATTTTGTTACAAACAACGGGATGATACATCACCCACGCTAAAATTAAGAGCATGACGAATTGAAAAATTGCAGAAGACTCCTACAATACCGATATTCGAGTGTTTTTCATTATATAATAAAACATATGATATTGAGTTTAAAAAGAACAGATCAATTGTATCTCAAAACTGCAGTTTTGTACATGGTTGAACTAATCTAAAAAATATATGTAAAGCTGAAAAAAATTTACTCGTAAAATATTATCTGAAAAATTGATTTGATAATTAAATGAAAATTGGCAAACAATCGACCCTTTCTCATTATTTTTCATATTTATATGTTATATTATATGTTATATTATATATGTTATATTATATATATTATATATATGTTATTATATAGTATTCATATTTATTCGTCTATCCATGTCACGATTTTGGCGACAAATTCAATACTCAAATTTCGCAATCCAAGTCGTCATCCTCTTAATTGATATTTATATACAGCAACTCACTCACCTCGTTTTTGAGTGCGTTGAGTTTATTACCTCTATCCGATGAATCGCCGAATGTCATTTATCGGATGAGTAGCCTCGCGCTTCGTCGAACATCTATAGACAAACGATATTTCGCTAGTTAGTGTTACGTTGTAATAAGGTCAAGGTGTCAAATGATGTCGTTATTATTTATCAATCTTTGCGTTACAGTTTAGTTTTAGGATGATTGTTCGAACTTAGAGTCACAGAGCACCTTTTTAACGTGCAATGTCGTTTCGATAATACTTTTATAATGAGAAATATGAAATTGTTTCTAACTATAAAAGCATACAACTTGTGATCTTTTCTTAAGAAGTTGGTATATACTTGTCGACAACTCAGAAATCATTATTTAAAGATGAAATTTATTCGCTAGACAATGAAATTTATTTTACTTGAAGTTAAGTTTCATTACTTGTATAACAAAATGTATTACTTCGTAATTTTCTACGTATTTTCTTAACTTTTTCGTATTTTGTATTTTACTTTTAATACCCGACTTTGTAGTCAAATTGATATTTGTTTTTTTGAATAATTTCAAAATTACATATAAAATTTGATATTTCTATTTAAATAAAAAAATAACGTAAAGCAGATAAGACATTTTTTATTTATTTATTTAGATAAAAAATATGTACCTCCTTTGTTGGAAAATATTAAAATAATTATGAAACAATTATTAATTTTTTGGTCGAACGCATAAAATACTATTTTTTACCTTTATATTTTATAGTTCGTTTTTACCTTCAACAAATACTGTTTACATATGCATTATAGTGACTTTTAAAACCATTGGCAATTAAAATTGACATTTATGACATAATGGTATTTAGACTTTAATTAAAAGAAGTCGAGAAACGTACTGACTTTGAATGTAAACACTTGTGCACGATACATTTATTTCAAGAACTCCCCTGCCTTTGTTTACATTCATAATCACTGCATTTATAAACGATGTTTTCAAGTTAAATTACTTCGATTGTCCGTCAGTTTAATTTCGTGAAAATTTATATTTACGCGTTATCAGTTATTTCACGCTGCTCAATAATACTTATTATTATGAAATTTGTATACTCTATTTATATACTGTGAATAAAGTTGTGACTGTGAAAGCTATGACTATGAATTAAAAAATGTAAATTCAAGTTTTATGCAAAAAAAAAAACATGTAAAGCAATTAACCTTTCGCAACGTACATTGTACGAGAAAAGAAAATAAAAATACTTTCGAGATGAAAATAAGTGCGAAGATAATTTCTTATAACATAAAATTTTTTTTCTATTTTTTATCTATTTCATTTTTGTGAATTTGAATTTAATATAGTATAAAACAGGTCAAAGATAAAATTTGAGCTTTATAACTTCAAAGACAGTTTTTGCTGTGAAAGTACAAAAGTAACAAAGAATATACATTCAAGCATTTCGACAGTAAACGTTTCTTTTTTAATCCCCAACGTTGGCAATAAAATTGCCGCTGACCTCAAAACTAAAGTCTCTTTCGTTGGCAGAAATTACATTTGCGAAACTATCATTTTTTTTTAAATTAATCCATCTAGCGTTTGCGTTTACATAAAAAGCAAGTGGCTATAATAATAAGCGCGAACGCGATGGGTTCGCTCCAATTAAAGGAGAACATAAACGTAGCGTTGCACATTGCTGAATGCAAATCGTAAAATAGGTAAACACAACGGCCCGAATTCGAGCAGTAAAATTTATCGTCGTCGTAAAAAGATAATCTGAAAGATTGTTTAAAATTACTATGGTAAATCAATTTGTTCGATAAACAATTTACACTCTTTTGACACACGCGTTATACTCGTGGATAATGGTATTAAAAATGTCAAGAATGTTGCAAAGATGAGAAGTAATATTTTTATTGAAAACTTTATAAACAAACTGATGCTATGAAATATAAATATGCTGAAGGACACGAAATGAAGAGCAGTCAATTGCATTACTTTTAGTTTTCGTGGCGTATATAAATAATATTCAACGTGTGATTCGTTATTGCAGAGGGATGGCGAGACTCAGTGCTGGGAGCGCCGCGACGCTTGCTGGACACTCTTGGGAGTCTCTCAAGAGATGCCTCACCAAGTCCCGCCTCGGTAAGTCGCTTCAAAATGTATAAAAAATGCATTGAGAAAAACATTTAATCGGCTCAAGGCAAACTTTGACAAAATCGACATGATAAAGTATAGCTTAATTAATTATTTAATTAATTATTTAAGAGACATGAGTAAATGATTAGAGTAGAAATCTTAAACAAACAGTAGAAATATTTAGCAAAATATTTAAGAATTTAAATAATTTAGCAAAATCGAAAGAGTACACTTACCCCCTTTACTGTTTGGGTAGGTAAAAAGATCAAAGTCCCGATAAAGATGAGTATATATTTGACCCAAACGAACAACCTATCGAAAAAATCGAATTTTCGTATCTCGGTCTAATCTTGACCACTAAGTCTGAAACTTTGTCTACGCACTCTCTGAGGTGCAGAATCAATATTTAATCAAATTTAAGCACATCTGATTTTTCGCTATTTTATGAAGATATAATGCACATGACAGAAAAGAAGGTTTCATATTTCAGGTCCTATTGGACATTTACCGTTCGACCTACTAACGTCGACCTATTAACTTCGACCTCTATGTTTTGACCTACACATTGACGAATTTTTGGTCAAAAGTCTATCCCTCGTGAAAAAAGCGAATCCCCCGCGGAATCTCATTTTATACTACTGAAAGGTCCTGCGAATTTCAAGTATATTAAAAAAATTCTACTTTATCTTAACCGTTTCGAGAGTGGAACATCGCAGAATGTGAAATCCAAACGTCGCAACGCCATTGTGGAATGTGATAATCTCGGTAGGATTTGCGCAAGTTTCGACCCGGGGGAGAGGGCCGAAAGGCGCGCTGTCGGAAAACGGCTAATAAATAAATCGAAGCCGATTAAACGCGTGTGATTGTCGCGTCGCTGATTACAACACGGCTTATCGCTGAGACCGTCGAATTACGCAATTTCGCGGCACTAATGATCGGCGGCGATCGATCGGCACACGTGTCGTAATGCGCCGATTTCGCCGGCCGATTACGCTTGAGTCGCGGCGCTGATAAGGACACAACGGGGGGGTCATCGCGGGTCGTTTATTGTCAACCGACCGGCATAAATCTGACGAAAATTTTTTTGCAACTCTACCCCTTTCCCTTTTTTCGACCGTTGATTTATCGTCGATCGTTGTGAAATCGGTTTCGGTGACGAAGGTCAAAGTCTTACATAAAAGATATTTTTCATTCTGTTTTTTTCATTTCATCATTTTTTGTTTCATTTTTGATTTTTTTACTGTGATTGTAAAGTATTTATGATTTTTGTTATAAAATTAATTTTTAAAACTGGTAACCGTGCGTAATGTAAGATTGCACCCTATTAAGCAAATTATTACTTTCTGTAAATGTGCGAGCAATTCAGTTTTAATCTTTAAATTCTTCAATACTTGCGAATAATTTCCAATCGTCATTAAAATCGAGAACTGTATTTTCAAATTTAACATTTTTGTTCGTCGATTTACAATGAAATAACTATTTATAAAGGACGAAATGCTTGTATTATTCAAAAACACACTGGGGAAAAAAAATATGTTGCAATAGCATGAAAACTGAGTTCCTGAAACATTTTGACCAGATGTCAACATTAAGTGCTGCTCATAACAATACGACAAAGTAAAGTCAGCAGATTGTACATAGCTAGAGACAGAATACTAACCTTAGCCAACATTTCAAATTGTTACCATTTCTATATCGACTTTTCTTAACATTTCTTTTCATTGCAAAATTTAATTGACAATTATTGAATCAATTTACCTAGCTTACATTCATTTGTTGACACTTTATGACAAACAGTTTCATTATAAAGTATGACAGCTGTCAAACTCGCGAACGACATAAACAAATGCCTGCAAATGTTCGATGATATTCAAAAAGATGAGGCAGCATGTTTATTGAGTCAAATTTACTTGGCATTGTCAATTTTATTTTTAATGCTGCAATAACGTAGTCATTCTTTCCAGTGCAGATATTAATCGCGTGAGTGGACAAAGAAAAGGGGATGACATTGGGATCAACAATAGCATGTGAACTCTTTAAACTCGATACCCCGATAATTTCTCTGAGAACCTTTGACTAGGTTTTTCTTAATTTTCTTAAATTTCTTACGGTTTCGGTAATATTCGACCTTCAGACGGCTTTGAGGAACAGACGAGTTTCCCTTAGCGAAATGTATAATACATAACGCGCGACTGGAAAGGAAATTCGAAGAAACGACCAAATCCTCGGAGATTTCGTTCCCTGCGAAATGCTCGTTAAACTTTCTCGCAAGTTTGTTAACGCGCCTGGAAGAAAGTTTCAACATCAAAAGTTGATTTATCATGAGTACGAATTTCGATTTTTTGTGTTTCGATCATACGGATGT
Source organism: Aradophagus sp. ZL-2020 (assembly GCA_022817685.1). Classification (NCBI taxonomy): domain Eukaryota; kingdom Metazoa; phylum Arthropoda; class Insecta; order Hymenoptera; family Scelionidae; genus Aradophagus; species Aradophagus sp. ZL-2020. Next base: position 16,564 of record JABFOV010000524.1, on the reverse strand, counting down.
GCGCTACTTAAACGTGTTATCCTTACTTTTTTTCCCTTGAAATAATGAGCAATATGCAGCAATTTTCCAGCAATATGCAAATCATCCTCTGAACAGGAAGCTAATTAAAAAAAAAGGAAAAAATCTAATGATAAAATGGAAGAAGAGAGAAGAGAAGTTTAATAGAATTTTCCAAACAAGTTAAAACTTAATAAAAAATTGTTCCCCCAACGGATTTGCGACGTCAGTTTTGAAATTTTCATTTGACGAAAGTTTGCAATTTGAACCTTGATTGTCAGTCGTGCGCAATATTCCCAACCAATTCTTCTAAACAAATTCAGCAGTTGAAAAATTGGAAGTTTGACTCATGTACAGTAAATATTCCATATTGTTTTACAACAAATAGCAATGAAATTAAATGCAATTTTTCAAGCCAAAATAAGAGATAAAATTTATTTCAGTATGTTTAAAGATAAAAGTGTCCCATTTAAGCTTGATTTTCTGAGTAAAAAAACAGATATATACACAAAAAGAAATACAAAGATAAAATTAAAAAACATATTAAAAATTTCCTGCGCATGATCAAAACAGTGAAAACCCGACTACTAATGCGAGACTTACCGTCTCAAAACGAGGAAATGCCGTGCTCGGCGTTGCAGGGACTCTGATATCGATCAGCGTCCAGGTGTACCACGCCCAGGCACCAATTAACGGAAGGTCAAATATTACCCCTTGGTATTCTACATTAACACGCTCATATCATAAGAACTACGTCAACTTAAAATCATTTTCGTTGTTCATTTGTCATAAAGACGAGTTGCTTATTCGTAATCCTCAAAATGCAGGCAAAATCGTTTTTTGTTAGCAAGTTGCTGAACTCAATTCACTTGATTGCCGAAGTTCTTAATTAAATTAATACTTGTGTGAAAATATTAGCTGAGTAGTTTCAATAAATTCCACGTATCCTTGTAAAAAAAGGCACATTAACTTGAAGTTAGCCAACGTCATAGCTAAAAAGCTGTCGTGATTGGTTTAAATAAATCGATCAATCAATGTTAAGAAACTGGCGCGAAAATTTAAAAATTCCTAAAGTATAAATATAGTCAACGCATTAAAATTATTTCATGAAATTACATGTTTCATGAAATTACATGTTTATCATTTCGTTGAGTATATTTATCGACTGTTTTTTTCATATTGACGTAGCTGTCATTCTACTTCATGTTTCTACAGCTCGTGCACAAAATCCATCATACAAATTGAAAAAGAAAAAAAAACGAAAGAAAAACGACAATCAAACAATTAAATTGTAATTTGGTATCGTCAGTTAAAGAAAAGTCCAAGCCATTAGTTTAATGGAAACTTAAAAAAAGGATGAAAGCTTAACTTGGCCCGAAGGTGTAATCAAATTAAGAGGACAACGATCGACGAGGCTGAACATTTTCGGGGAGGGGGAAGACAGGTAATTACATTTTCGCGATTACAATCTCAACTTCGAAGGGTCGCGCGTTGCGTGAACGATTGCAGTCGAGTATAGGACGTCTGTTAAGCCCGACGTAAGTCCACTTATTCTACCTGAACGGGTCGCCGGCCAACCTTGTGCACTAAGCCGAGCTAACCACTTCTTTACCTGCAAACCGGGCTAGAATCGACTCGCCTCGCCCCGTTACGGGTCATTCATAAATAATGCGTTATCTCGGGTCCCGATAGCAACTCATTTATTTATCGAATCCTCCCCACTCGGCGGTGAGTCACGTGCCATCTGCCACTCTATTATGACACAACTGATTTCTTCTACCAGGTCGGCGATTTTCATAATCAAACCAGTATTGTTATATGAAAATTTTCGTTATACTTACATGCACATATAAATTCAAAAATATAATTATTAGGTCGTTAAATGTAAGTCAAATAAAGTAATTTGGATTGTACAATGTAAAATGTGGAAAAAGTAAGGACATATTTTTCATTGGGTATATCCATTCGACTTTATATCGAATTTTTAACAGTGTATATAATTAAGTAATGCTATAAAAAAGTTTAAAACAGTGATTCTTAAAGAAATCGTAAATTTGCGTACAATATATTTTCAATGAGTTTTATTGAAGATGAATATTTTGAGATTCCATTATTTCGTACGAAAATAATCTAACGCTGCCTCTTGCGACATTACTTCTTTATTCCTCCAATCAATATCTTATACTAAAATTAATTTGCGAAAAGAAGACGCGGGTCAAGGCAAAGTAGAACGAAGTTGTTCGAGCGAAGTTCACTCGACTCTGACGTAAGATCGTTACCGCTGTGATTTTTCGTCGGAATTGTGTTAATTTGAAAAAATTAGCCGTTTGAATTGGCCGGCTTCGCCCCCCGCGTCCCCCGTCCCTGGTACCATGACCGGATTATTTTTAATGACAAGCAACGCGGGAACCTAAATTCTAAATTTAACGAGGATCGTTCGGCCGAGTGCGAAAAGTTGCGATCGATGGTGCTTTCGCGTGAGACGCGTCGGCCAGTGAAAAAGGCCCTTGAAGGGTCAGACGCGCACGAACGCCAACGCGTGTCCATTAACTCGGCCTCTGCCCCCTGCCCCCACTTTGCACCGCAGCCGCAGGCACGCGAATCTCGCAGTTATTTTGCTCTCCATTAAGGAAACCACGATCTAGACGATACTTTGAACAATAATTCTTCAGTCTATTCAATTGTCGTTCATTGTGAGCAAATCCACTTACAACAAACGGAATTTACTTGTAATTGGTTTCTATTTTCAAGAGTAAAACAATCATTGTGTGCAGAAAAAATTACTTACAGCTATTAGAATTATCGTGTTACCAAATGGAAAAAATGGCTGTTCACATGAACATATATATATATTAATTAAACATGTTTAATCAATCAAAAAATGTTAAATTAATGTTTAATCATAATATTCAATTGAATGCTGGTTCAAGGTCTCCGTTCCCTCCTATAAATTAACTGTTTAAATTCAAAATTATATTTATGATTGAATCGCTCAATCAAAAAAATTAATCACTTTAATCTTGGACATTGTTTAATTAATGCACGCTTTAAGTAGCTTGCAATTAAACGCAAGCTTGATCAATAAACCGAAGCACAATTCACGTGCAACAATTTTCGCCTGGGGTTTCTATTACTAACTCGGAAGCCAGTAAGCATTTGATGCTCAGAATAAGTAATCGAGGAAAACGCGTCTTAACGAAATACTAATTAAAAAAATTCAGTCTGTTGTAAAAATTGCGAAACATATCAATTAAGAAATAGTTATTAAAGTTTCAAAACATTTCAATTCTCGAATAGAAGAAATTATATTTTGTTCTTCATAATCAATAATATATATTTTGACGAGCTTAATAAATTTATGATTACAAGCAATAAATAAAATTTTCTCCAGTATTATGTTAAAAAAAAAAAAAAAACATTGTATCATAACCAAAGATTCGAAAAAGTACCTTAATTTTCCAAAAAGCTCTTAAAAAAGGTTCAACTATTTGTCAAACCACTTTAAGCAACGTACAGAAATTACTCACAAACGACGGATCGGCGAGTCAATTACAGACGATCGCGATGGCGCGTTAATAAGCGTGATCAAGGGCTCGGCGGGACAGGCGGAGCGGCCAGAAAAGCCTGTTTGACTTCAAAGCCCGGCGAGTGTCGCTAACTAAACTTTGCCCCGCGGAGACTGCGGGGGAGTTTACCATTTTCAATCCCGGTCCATTTCGTGATTAAGTGCAAACTTCTGGAGTTGCCCCGGAGGATGTTGGCAAATAAATTCCACGCGCGCAGATTCGTATTTGTTTGCGAGCGGGGCTGCTGTATAAAAGACACGCGTTCCGCAATGCCACGGACACCCGGCCGCTTGACAAATACAATCCTGATTGGCTCGCTTTGATTATAGTTTTTCACTCAGTTAATTAACAATGATCCCCGTCATATTTCAATTATTTCCAACGAATCACTGCGTTAGTTCACTTTTGTTATTTCCGTTGATTATATTGAATTTTCTTATTACGGCATCGAGCAATCAATGTAGACAAATTTGTTTTCCTTTAAACCAATTATTGCACTGAAAAAATCATACTGTTGTATACGTATTGCATTGACTTCATATTGTAATCGACATAATATGATTACGAATTTAAAACGTTATGTTGTAATTTACTATATGCTTCGAGGTTAACTGTAATCTACAAGCGCCATCTACAACTCAGGTGGACTGTACCTGTTGCGCTAAATTACGTATAGTGATATAACTACAATATGAGATGTACATTTCTTACTATATTCAAAGACTCCTTGACAATATTTTTGTAAACTTGGTTACAAAATGATTCTGCTGAGTCCAAAATATACGTCTTATTTTTTACAATATAGTTTTTCTGGTAAAATAATAGTTTTCATTGTTCAACATTTTTAATTAAATAAATTTTAGAAATAATAACTAAATAATTATTATATATATAACGAATCATGAAACACTAATCAATTTTCGGAGTACCATACGAAATAAAATGAGAAATCATTCTCGCGATTCCAATGGTAAGATTAAAAAATTGACATTAAAACTGAGCCATAAACAAAATCATAAACTTTGACTCGCGTTACGGAATGTTGAATAAAGTGTCATTAATATTCCCTTCCCCTGGCAATTTATTCACGTTATTTGGTTCTCGCGGCGTTATTTTTTTGTATCTCGCTCTCGTCCTTGTTTGGTAATCGGCTTAGCGCCGTTCGTAATTTTCCACGGCCTCTCTAGAGGGAGCCGCCGTCTTTGGCGCTTTAATGAACCCCGTCCGGGCGCTGCGACGGAATTCGAGGGGAATCCGGCCGAAAATTTTCTTTCCCGCGAGAAACTGCTTTATTTTCGCACCTTTTCACGGCAAACGAACAGGAATAAACGAAGTTCCAAAGCGGAGCGTAGCCGCCCGCGACAGTCCCGGAACAAAAGCAATCTCGCGAAATACGCTCGGCCTAACATCGCGGCCAATTTGCCTAACTTCAATCTAATTTCACGATGGAAAAATAATTTCGTTAACGCGATTGATTCTCTGTCTGCTGTTACGCTCCTTTCTTCTCCTTTTCTCTTTTACTTTTCTCATTTTTTTTTATTCTACGTTAAATTGCACGGAGACTGAATATGAAAGAAAGACTGCAGAAAGATGGATCAAAAAAAGCTTACGAACTACATTGCATTCAATTCACGTGAGCGTTAACTTAATTGGAATTGTGGAGTTTTTGAAGAGTGGAAAATATAAACTTGAAGTAAAACGATGTAGAACAAATCGATGATGAAAAAGTGACTGCGAAAAATACAAAAAGATTTCTTTAACGAAAAAAAAAAAGAACAAATAAACAAGCGGTGAGAAACATTAACAATGTTCTGAAAAAGGTGACAAATAAAATATTAATACTCGTCGTAAGACGCCTCTTTTTCGGCGAACTCATAGAAAAACATTCCGAATCACTTTCTTTTCACAAACTTATCGTAAATCTTCGTCGAACGGTCATTTCACCAATACTTCCGCTTCATTCCTTTTTTTCCTTTCAACGGCTTCCGTCCAACAAAACTAACTACTTTTCTCCCTAACATTTCTAAAAACTATATATTCTTAAACTAATAATTCAATATCACTGACTTACTCTATCATATTGTAAATATTACAACGTAAATCCTAATTTTTATTAATCTTTATTGATTTTAGCCAATTAAATATAAATTCGAGAATCTCAAAGGAATAAAACAAGAATTCCTTTTTCGATCTACACGGCAAATTTCATGTCAACAACGCCCCTCTCCTTTCTCAAGCTCGCCCTTCCACTTCAAATAATCGAAATAACGAGCGGCGAAAAAAGGGCCTCACTCGCGTCCGCTTTTTGCCGTCGTTAATTCGTCGCGGGCGCCCAATCGTTCGTATTTTCCGTCGTACGTGCAAACACGCCGGCGGCTAGGCAAATTGGCAAACAGTGCGAGCCGAATGTGCAGCCAGGCGGAGCAATTATAGATTTTGCGTGTGCGACGCGTGCAAACGCTTCGAGTGCGGCAAGCCCGGCGAGAAAGCACGCCTCGCGCCGAGACGAGGACGTCGGCTGAGTAATTGGAGGGCCGGGCGCTCCCCCTGTTCGGCGGGCGCTCGCATTTCTAACGAGACGACCGAGAACTTGACCCGACTCAGGCCCCTCCGCCCCCCTCGCCGCTCGTTCCCCCCCAATCGCCGAGCACTCTTTGTTTTCTCATTCTTTTGTTTTTAGTATTTCATTACCAGTTATCCTTTTTTTTAGGTCAAAATTGAAAAAAAATGTCAGTCTTGAAATGTTATTGAACTTTTCTAATATACTGCGATATGACGTGATATGAAAGTTTACAATTTTTTGCATTTTAATAAGAAAATTTACTAAGTTCATTGTAAAATCAAGTGTCTCATTCCGAGACATTTTTTGTGATTGAGACACTATAAGCGTCTTATTTGCAATGAATTGAGACACTTTTGGTTTCTCAAACGTGAAAAATGTCTTGAAATGAGACACTTGGGTTTCTGGTGTTCTTACGTTATCACATCAAATGATTGATCAGAAAATCCAAATTGCTTGGTACACCGAGAAAACGATATAATATGGATTGTAAAATTTCCAGCATGCTTATTGGTCGAAATAAAGCAATCTAGCAATGTTATTAATTTAAGTTAGTTACGATATGATATCGTAAACAGTTTACTATATGAAATTGTGCACGTTACAGTATATATTGTGGCGGTTACAATATGGCTTTCTCAGTGTAGATAAAATTCAATTATTTCCACCGAAAGATTTATTTTAAACGACTATAAAATAAGGTAATATTAAAAAAAAGACGATAAAAACACAGGGTAATTTACTTCGGAAAATATGAAATTAAATGTCACTTAGAAGAAATCGACCTCAATCTTTACTACTGTACATTTAAACGGTATCCTTTCTTAAACCGTTACAATGTATTGCGCACCTTTTTAATGCGCAAGAAGTTTGCAACGTTTATTTGCAACGAATTTTTAATAAATTATCATTTCGTCCATCAACAATCAAAACCAGAACTTGAATTAATATCAGCGCGTTATCAAATGAAGTAATTAATTTGTTCGTTTACTTTCTTCGTTAGAAATATAGTGTTTTTAATTGAAAATTTATGGGATTTGGAATTCGTTGCAAATAAACGTTGCAAACTTCTTGCGCATCCTTTTTATTGATCAAATCTCAAAATCCCATTCGCAAAATGATTCACGGGTCTCGACAGGGTTGTCGTTTGCAGCCGATGACATTAACTTTCCGCGGTGTGAGTAATGTAAAAGATTCGGCGCGGCGTAGGTATCGAGTTGCTAATGGCGCGAGTTAAGTCCATCGTTATAAAAACGTATGCCGGGCTAATCGAAGCGAAGCTAAAGGGCCCCGGCCCCGAAGAGAGGCCTTCGGTCTCTTAATTGCTCGGCAAATTACTTTCCCATTTCGAAGCTAAATCGTACGGAAATTTATGCCTTTAATCAAGGGGAGGAGACGCACACCGGATATCCCCGCCGGCTCGCGGCTCCGTTATTGTTATGGCTATTATGTTCTCAAATTCGGTTCCGGGGCTCGGAAAAATAACGGGCCGGCGCCCCCTGTGATAATGCGATGCCCACTTTCGGCCGCGTAATCGGAAATCGATGGCCTTCGTCGAGCTACGATGATAAATGTTGCCGATTGTGCGACGCGTGAATGGAAAACTCGGAGAAAACATGCGTAAACACGATGATGTTGAATTAGGTTGGAATAAATAAAGTGGAAAGCATTGGAAAAAAAGATTATCATTTGGGGTAAATGAATTTGTAGGTGTTATTTGTAGTATATTTATTATCTTCAAAACGCTTAAGGTTGATAATAAAAAAACAATCAAAAAAGGTTTAAAAATTTTAGATGGATATTTTATTTTATTACTTTTACTTTAATTTTTTTCAGAATTATTGTCCGCGGACGTTGTGAGAATTTATTTTACCTTCAACTTTTATGGTATTTATTATCTTATGTAAAACAATGGAATTAATTTCGAGTAATTCTCTACTTTTTATCACACTGAAAAAAAAAAAAAAAAATTGATTGTCGTAACCAAAAATTAGTTAATTAAATATCAGTTCCATGATTCTGTTGATTCAACCTAATCTCTTCAACGAACCAGACCAAAACTTGATTAATTTAACCAAATCTTTTTCTTAGGGCATATGTTAAAAGTAAAGAATCTATTAAAAAATTCTTCCGGGGACACTTTGACATTCAAGTTGAGTCAACTCTTGAAATTTTTTGTACTTCAAATCTTTTCTCCACAAGAAGAATTATTTTGTTGAATCAAGAAAAATTTTGTTAAGTGAGCAAACGAAATTTTGTATTATATTAAATTTATTTAAATTCTTAAATTATATTGTATTTATTATAAAATTATATTAAATTTATTTTGTTAAAATAAAAAAACGAACTTTTTTATTAGATATGTGCACTTTGTTGAATTGCTGTTTAAAATTACCAAAATATTCGGTATCATTACCAAAAACTTATGAAATTTTAAAGTCCTCAATTATTATATCTAATACTTTGGTAATTTTAAACCGATTCTCTCATTTCAAAAAGCGATCTTATACGTCATGATTACCATAACTTTGGTTAAAATTGGCCAAACCTTTATTTATGTGTATGCTGCGCACACGCTCTACTAAACAAACAACTTTAATCGATTTTACAAACACATAACACAACAATTATTTGCCAATTGAACACAAAACATAAGATGATCCAAACGAAATATCGTTTATTTTAACAAACATCTTTCAACAAAATTCGTATTTTTAATTCCAACGCGTTCATTCCTCTATTAGTCTGATGTGCCCGTCTCATGTCAACCCTTTGCCACGCGAATCACCGCAACGGCCGTCTTATCACCGCTTTGCGGTGATAAAAAGTGCGACGTGTTTTGTTTGAGATTGTCAAACGGACGGGTTGTAGAAACGGGGATAAAAAAAAGCGCAATAATAATTGAGATAAAGGAACGGTACGTGACGTCGTAAAGACGACTGCCGGTGGAGAGACAAAGCCGTGTCGCGCGGTCGTTGCTTATCGATGCAAAACAACGCGGAGGGTGGCAGCAATTAAGAGATAACAAGGTTTCCCTTGGCACCCCTCCAATTAGTAACACCCCGACCTATCTGTCAGGGCCAGAGCGCCCCCTCCCCCCACTCACCCCCGCATCGGAGAGCAAACACAGTAATTCTGTTTGTCCTTTGCCTCCCTTTGCCCGTTCGATTACGTTTTTCGTCTTTCTTAGCAGCTCGAAACGAAAAGCAGTGCTGCTTTTGCGCCAAAGGTTACCGCCTGTTTAGATTCATTTTTCCGCCACTTGGTTTTGCTGACGAGTCGTCGATCGAATATTAATACACAGTCAGGCGAGAAAAAATGAACATTTATATTTTAGAGTTTAAATAATATTTCGATGCTATCAAACAAGTTTAATCTTTACATGGAAAAATGAAAATTTTCGTTTCATTTCTAACAAGTTTTGATAACTGAATCATTTTTACTAAAACTTTAATTTTGAAGTAATAAAGTGCGAAGTTCAAGTTGAACTTTAATATTTAATCAACGAAGTTATTGCAACTAAATCTAGAAACGCCTCATTGGTTAAAAGTTGAAAGTTCAGTTTTAATCTTCAGTATATTACTTAAGAATTGAAAGAATATAGACAATAAATTCTTACACTTCATAATCTGGTTAATTGTGTTTTTTTTTAATTGTCATAAATAAATTTAGAATTTTTACTAACAATATCACGAAAACAACTAAAATTAGTAAAAATTGATCAGCCATCTGTAGAAAAAAGTAAAACCGTCTATTAGTGATTTCAAAATCGAAAAACGCTCCTTGCAACATTTCGCATTGTAGATCAAAACAAATGTTATTTCAAAATTACTCCTACTCAAACAACACACCACCAATTTCTATACCCTAACCAAAAACATTTTTACCAACCACCACTGCACCGTATAAACATCCCCACTACTCAATCCACCCCAAATGGCCCCAACTTTCCGAATTGCCCCAATATACGAAAGCGCCCCAGTTTGCCCGCAGAATCCGAATTCCGATAGTTAAAAGAGAACTAAATCCCGAGCGAGGTGAAAGCGTGTCAATTTCGGGAGCTTGACGAAACAAATAACGTGGCTAAAGGAACGAGGACAAAAGGAATATTTAATAAACCGATGGTTACGAAATCAGCATTTATTGGTATGCGAGTCAGTGACTCGAACGCGTGTAATCGTCGTCGGCCGGCAATTTGGGCATTCGGTAACCTGCACCGGCAAAGGGAAGTCCATTATGCCGAGAGCGTTCGCCGGAAACATTGACGCGCGACGGACGGAGGGTCGCTCGGAAAGTTGCTCTTGTTAGGGCCGGCGAAGGGGACGCGCGCGCCAACCAACCGTGCGCCCCGCCGACCCGGCCGACCCCTGTCCCTGCACGCTTCGTTTCTCAATTGATTCTTTATTTTACAATTGACAGACTCTCGTGACGTCCTCCTCGATTCGTCAAGAACGCGCCACTTGACGAAGAAGAGAGAGAAAAAACATGCGGCGACAAAAATGTCGAGGCTTCTGATCCCTTCTCGTAACCTCGCCGCTAACTAGCGAGCCTGGAAAATGAATAACGATTTGCGAAAAAACAAAAAAAAAAAAAAAGAAAGATGCTTATTTTAGGGTGGTTCCTCGTGACCGGTTCCCAGGAGTTCGTTATTTGAATGAAGACTTCTGATGATGAAGTTCAAACGTTTCATCACTCTCAAAACGCTGTTTTTGACTTGCAATTTTGAATTTCGAGTAGAAATGTAGGATTTCGAGTCGAAATTTATATATATGTTGCGTTGGATTGTAAAAATGTAGAAAAGAAACACAAAACTACATTGGAAGTTTTGAATATAATACCAGGATGGCCAAAAATTTTTGAGACTTTTCCAAGGGTAATCCCTTGGTTTTCTGGAGGAGTGAAAAAGTTAAAATCGATTTTCCGAATTTCGGTCCCCACTGGACCATTCGGTTTGAAACTTTGCCTATAGACTCTCTGAGGCAAAGGGAACAATATTTAATCGAATTTAGACGATTCAGAAAAATTAAAAAATTTTCAAATTTTTGCGATTTTTCCAAGGGTAACCCTTTGCTCATCTGGAAGAGTGAAAAAGTCAGAATCGATTTTTCGTATTTTAATTCAAACTGGACCATTCGGTCTGAAACTTTGTCTATAGACTCTCTGAGGTGCGGGGAACAATATTCAATCGAATTTAGACGATTCTGAGAAAATTACGAAGAAAAGAAAGGGGTTTTCCCAAGGATAACCCCTCGGGAAGGGGTCTATACACTATCTGAATTCATTATATCTGAATGAATTGAGAAAATGAGCTCAAGGAACCATATTTAATTGATTTTAGACGATTCGGAAAGATTGATAAAATTTCCAATTTTTTTGAGATTTGATATCCAAAGGTAGTACTCTTGGTCATGTAGAGGAATGAAAAACTTAGAGTCATAAAACTCGATTTTTCTATTTTAGGTGTTAATTGCAACTTATATTAATTAAAATATTTCAGCAATGTGGCAATAATCTTGAAATTTAAATCTTGAGTCAACCTAACATTTAGTCCTTCACAATTGCAAGTTTTTCGTCAAGAACTATACATTAAGGATTGATGATATAAAAGATTGTTATCAATAATAATAACTTTTACATCGTAAATCATTATCGATGTAAAAGTTACTACTATTAATAACAATCATTTGAAAACGTTACTCAGCTGTGTACAAAATATCAGTGATTTTTTTTTTTCATCCGGCGTGATTAAACATTTTCAAAAACTTTACTACGCATTTAATTTATTTTCATTGTAAAAACAGTGATACGAATTTATATTATACAGATTAAATTAGCTCTAAAGAAAAAATTAATTATGAATTCAAACAATTTTCTCCAAATTCACTATGTAAAAATAGCTCCACTTTAACGTTAGCACGTGTCATCTGATTGATGAAGTCGATGATAATATTTACCAAATGAATTTCACAAATTATTTAGTTTTGTGCACGCGATAGATCTGGCTGATTAAACCACAGCTAAGAGCAAAAAAAATAAAAGAAAAAACAGAAAAAAAATACATCAAATGATATATTCATTTAACCTTATCACAAAATTTAACTTCCAAATTTATTCAACCGAACTTTGCTCTCAATATTGTTCTACATTCATTATACAAACTTTTCTCATTCATTTCTCACAATTGCACAAATAAAACGAAACTTCTACTGCATAATTTATGCACTTTATAATGTGTTCCTGGAAAATTTGTAAATTAGCCGATTTACAAACATTCAAAAAGTTGAGATCTTAAATAAAGCGTTAAAAGTCAATTTTAATCATCGAAACAAAATCATGTTGGCAAATTTAGAACTTTTGCATTCCAGTATTATGTATCTGAAGTTTCCAACGTTTGTTAGTAAACGAAAATTAACAAGAAATAATTCAATAAAATAAGTTGATATCAAAAGTGAAAATTTTTACTCACTAAAATATAAATTTACGAAAGCTTGTTAATGCAGAAATATTCAATAAAAAATACTATTGTTTTTGTTTTCGAAAATTGGATTAGATTTTTTTTCGTTTAATAATAAACGTTTGGAACTTCAGTGCCATGTATTTTTTAGGCTTTAAAAAGTATTAACACAAAGGTAAATATGTTACTGTCAAAGTCATTTCAATTTGAAAAAATGTTTATATTATTTTTTATTTTTTCAATTTTCGTTTTAAATAAACAAATCTTCGATCATTTTAACTTCTATCCATGCAAAAACTTCGTTAACTGGATGGATTATTTTTTCGGGTTATTTCCTCACCGTTAAAGACGATTACTCGCGTTTGAAACAACTAAGCCTCCGGTGACGAGCGCAAATTCAGCGACCTTTGACGAGAATGAAACTATACTCAACATTCGTAATCGATTCTGAATATCAAAGAACCGACTCGATGGGACTTTTCGATCATATCTTCGGACATTAAAGGGAGATAGAACGTACGAGCGTTTTATTGGTCCTGCGAGATATCCTGCGGACCTCGCCGGAATCTAAACTAATCTTTCGGATTCGTAGTTATCATCGGTGTAATGAAATTCGCAGTTGAGGATGAGGGTGCAAAAAATTGGGCTTTAGTAATTAATCGAGGGAGGGAAAAAATGGACGCACCGAATGATTCGAGTTAAATAAATGAATCTTTCATTGAAATGCGAAGTAATAAAAGAACGTTGGCGCTGATAGGACAAGCCGAATGAAAATGAATCTTAATAAAACGGAACCGTAAAGTGAAATTGATTGAGGCATCTTTTATTATCATTCGTGCCAGTGTAATGTTACAATTTCTTTTGATCCTACCTTTAATTGTATTAACTTTTACAAGAAAGTATAACTAAATGAGTTAAAACACTTTTATACTTTGACGAATAATGAAATTTTGTTCGGTCATTCTCAAGTCAACAAAAACAATTAATTCTAAACGTGTGACCGTGGAAGTGAAATAATCGAATAATTCGCGGTAAAACGAAGTTAATTAACCCTTTGCTTTCAGCGGCTCGTTTTTATAACGGTCGGTAATTTGTATGATGAATTATTTCTTGGTTGCAGAAAATAAAGCTAGAATGCATAAAGAATCTTTGTTACCTATTACTGCGAATTCACTTAAACTGATTATTTATGAATGATAAATAACTGTATGTAATAATCAAAAGTTCAACACTTTATGTTTTCCACGAGCATTGAAATTTCGCAACGTTTTTTTGCGGCTATTCTAAACTCAAATTTAAAAATTAAATTTCTAGTAGATCAAAAAAAAAAAAAAAAGAAATTGGTTGCATAAACAGATAAATTTTCTGCGCGTATTTTTTTGTGAAAAATATTGTGCATATTAATTTTATTTATAAATTAGATGTCAGTAATTTCCAACGTTATCATTCTTTCTAATCTCTAATTTCTCTTTAAAAACATTTCCAAACAAAATTTTGTTTTCAAAACAAATGCTTTGTGAAATCTTGATATTCTTGAAGTTTCCATCGTTCATTAATAAACGAAAACAAAATTTGATATACTTTTCTTCATACAAATATTTCATGCCGGAGAATATAATTTTTTCAGTTTTGATTACAATATATATTACTAAATTATATATAAATGATTTTTGTTTATTAATAAACGTTGGAAACTTCAACTTCATAAATCTTGCGTGAAATATCGATCTTATTGTGATTCGATCAACCGGATTGCTACGGGCTCGTCAAGGAAGACGATATATTTCGAATGCCGAACACGAGGCGAATCCGAAGCAGGACTCGTAACGAGTTCGATTATCCTGGATGCCATGAGTCAGTCCTGCCGAAATATCCTGCGGCGTTGCACTCGGGCTTTGACAGGGTACGACGGGTGTCCGCGTTCCCAGGAGGTTTTCCGCGTCGGTTCATTGTTATGCACCGCGTACCCGCCACGCTAACGACTTTGCTCGTGCCCCCTTCCCCCCCCCACCCCACCCCTTCTCTCTCGAGCGAGGCTTACGCCAAGATATACAGATCGCTTTCGAAAATCAGCTTGCCGGATTTGAATTTAGACACCTTCAATATAAACGATCCTTCGACACTTCCTCTTTATCATACTCCTTTTTTTAGCCAAAATAACATTATGTGTCTTACAAGATCAATATTGTGATATTTGTCATTGAGTTAGTCTCACAAGATCAATATTGTGATGCGTGTCATTGACTTGACCTTGTAACATTAATAATGCACTGTTTATCAATGAAATAATCTCACAAAATCAACATGACGACATATGTCATTCAGTTGACCTTGTAAAATTGTCATTAAATTGACTTTGTACCGTTAAAATTGTGATATTATCATCGAGTCGGTCTCACAAAATCAATACTACAACGTGTATCATTGACTTGACTTCACTTTACTAACATGACAATATTTATCATCGAGTCAACTTCGTAATATTAATACTATAACATATGTCATTAAAATGACTTTATTATATCGACATTGTACTTCATTCAATATTATTCAATGAATCTCATAACATTACCATTGAAATAATTGTCATTAACTCATTTTTCAGAACGTCAAAACGTCAACAACTATGTCATGAATTTAACCTCCTGCTAATAATATTACACGTGTCATTGAACTGACCTCAATATTCTCACTGCAATATCTATTTATTAATTTATTTATTTATTATATAAATTAGCACTACAGTATTTCCTACACAATTTTAATATCTCATATCAACATCCCTGAACGTATTGTTCAGTAAACCTTGAATCAAGTCTAATCTTAAGGTTCACATATTCTTAATTGCGACATTAAATGATTCTTCAGACATTCATTAAAACCGCTGTAAAAGTATAATTCCAGCTCGCTGACTGTAATTCGTGACTGAATTGTGTTTACGAAATCGTTGATTACGTTCGGGTGTTTACGAGTTGAGAGATCACCTTAACTACGTCGCCGTGACGTCAGTCAATCCGACCGCGCAGTTTCCGCGAGCGCCGAACAACGTGGATCATCAATTAGTCAATTAGCGCGACGCACTGGAGCGCGGTTGTTTCTTTTCGCGGAAGGTCGTGAGCGAATGCCTCAGTGGCTCGGATCAAGCACCCTCGTTTGCAGGATTCGATAATAATCAATCGGACGTGCCTGCCATTCGAACTTACTGAATTCGAAATAATTGACCGGCGCCCCCTCGTGGGCACGCCGTCGAGCGAGGCGTGACTGTCGTATGCGTCGCGCCGACGTCAAAACAGTTTAGATGATCGTTCCGCGAGCGCGTTCGTGCGTGCGCCAATGTTACAATTATTTTCTCACAAGACCATCGCGCGAAACCGCTGATGTCGGGGACTGAAACTCCGATTTTCTTGAAGGAAAAGTTTATCGAACCTTATATGAACGTTTGATCAACGTTGAAGATGTTTTATGAAGAAATTTGTGTAATGCTTCGAGGAGATTGTTTCATTAGGTATGCAATAAGCTAGTGAGATTATTTCGGGGTTAATCTTATCATTTTGGGCGATGTAAATTAACTCCCAAATGAGAATTGTTGAATATATTATGTCAGATGAAGAAGTAAATCAATGAAGATAGAGTACGTCTATTTAGACTTCCTGGAAAAGTTGAGATGACTTGTAGAAAAATTGGAGCACCTTACCTTAAATTTCAACCTCGAAATTTTGTTCTGGCATGCTTTGCCTGTATATTAACAAGAACATTTGCATTGATGTCGATTGTCAACATTAGCAAACATGTTGAATTAACATTTTTTACGTAACATTGACTTTAGTGCTGGTTTAAATTGAAAAATTATTTGTGAGGAAAAGTGTAAACTTTGTTTCATTCATTTTTGCAAATTTCTTTAACATATGTTCATTGCGTAACAACAGTTTAAGTTTACTTAAAATATAATTTACCTTTACGATATATATATATATATATATATATATA
>JABFOV010000523.1:0-36834 GCA_022817685.1 Aradophagus sp. ZL-2020 | reverse complement strand
TGTTTGCAATGGAATATTGTTATCGTCCATTTTATCTATTTTCTACTTGTATTCATTTTTGTTACAGCTCTCGTGTCTGTGTCATTTTCAACAATTATTTGACTTTATCTTTTACTTTTTTTTTATCATTTTATTTTTTTTTTTTTTTTTTTTTTTTTTTTTCTTTTTTTTTTTTTTTTTTTTTTTTTTTTTTTTTTTTTTTTTTTTGAATTGATCAAATAGTATATCAAACCAAACAAATTTAACTTAACGATATTCTTTTTCATTGTTTTAAATATATATTTCTGGGTCTGTAGAGGGTGTTTGTTACTTCCATTAACGAAATGATTTTTAAATTTCACTTTATGATATTTTATTAATTATTTGCATTTTAGATGAACTATCTTTTTTTAACCTTTTGATTAATAGCTTGCAAACAATTTAGTAATTTTTTAGAAGTGAATATTATAACTTAAACTGCCAAACGAGTCATTACATCCAAATCATTATACCGTTCAGCTCGACGCACGAATTTCTTTTTCGGTACAGATCCCCGAGGTTCATTTCATTGTAATAACATATTTCCAAAGATCCGGCGTTACCACTAGTCGTAATCGACACGCTAAACAGGTCATCTCATTTCAGCTGATTGGCTCGAGGACAAGGCAATCCTCGCCAACGAAATGATTTCCCGAACGCGAATCATTCCGCTCGACTCGCCCTTTTCATTTTAATTTCACTTTTTTATTTCCCTAGCTTCATTTCCGGATCGACTCGTTTTCCACGTAAGCGAGCGGCTCGTTCATTTCGCCGAAGTCATTTCGTCTTGATGATTCCCGCGTTTGGGGTCGAACGAAAAAGTACGCGCCAAGATTGGAAAAAATGACTTTCGGCATAGCCAGGTTATTTCCAGTCATATGATCATTTCCGACTAGGGGGCGCAACCACGACAGTGCCAGGGGGCGCTGCAGTGATTGTGCTAGGGGGCGCACGCGTCTTCGATCGAAGATGCACGTGAATCGGTCGGATTTGTGTAAACGTGGACGCAACGAAAGCGAAGCGTAATGACAAAGCCGCGCTGAAAGTGGGCATTAACGTCGAGATACCCTTCGCCACGGTGAAATCACGCGAGATTTACGGCCGTTGAATGTACGCGAATATGAGTCTCGCTTATTTACTTTTCTCTTTCTTCCTTTTTTGTTTCTGCAAGAAACTAAAACTCGTAATAAAAGTACAATAAGGTTAAAGAAGAGAGTGGCATGGAGAGCAGAAGTAAAGATGGTGGGGCATACTATTAATGGAGGGGATGAGATAGATTTGGCGAATAAAAGATATCGTTGTATAATAATTATCGTCCGTCTTTATTCGCGCAACTTTTGAAACATCGAAGTCCCGACTCCGGTGGTGCGTTGTAAAATAATTTACATTTAAAAATTAATGAGCTAACTTTTGACTCGACAATGTTCGCGATGATAAACGAAAGTAAGGACGAAAGATAAGGAGCGACGGAACGCGCGTTTTAATTGTAACTCGTCGAACAAACGGAATGTCAAAGTTTACTTTTTGCTGCTCTATTTTTTGTATCCTTCAGTTTGTTACTTATCATCAAGATGATTTTTTTAATTTGATGAAGGACTATTTAATCTGTTGATGAAAGTGGGCAAATCGTTACATTGAGGAAGAGTACGGTGTTCTTTAGAAGATGAATGTTGAAGACTATACGTTTAATACGCTTACAACGTGAAACGCAAACAAATATTGAAATTTGTGATTACTAGTCGACCTCTCTTTTCAAGCAAAAGCCTGATTGATTCTGGGAATTTTTTAACGAGAGGGTTCGAACTTGCTTTCTATTGACTGCTTTCTATTACTCCCAAACAAAAATTAATTTGGACAAATGACAAGTCACTTGATTGAAGTAAGCGCAGTTTTAAATAAAACGTGATTTAAATTGAGTGTTACATTGTAAGAATATTGAAGTAAATTTTGATTCGTTTTAACCAAACTGTTCCGAAGTTATACGTAATGCAGTCTTTTATCCCTTAGTGAAAACGTTAAGAAACAAAAGTCACGCTAGTAATCAACACGTTTTTTTTTTTTTATCCAAAATTTGGTAACAATATTTTTCATTTTTGTAATTACGATTTTTATACGACCGCATTTTTGCAGGGCGTAAGTTTATAACAATAAAAATAGCAGAAAAAGCGAAAAAAGTCGGTGAAAAAATGTTTTATTAAAAAGCCTTCATTGCCGGTGCTCGCCGCTGAAATGCCCGGGCGTCGGTTAAGAAAAGCGTAAAGCGAAGGAGAAAAAAGGAGCGTTTGCTTGACAAACCGGAACAATTGACGGGCAAATTGTTGGGCCGGGGTTACGGTTATAGCTCGACTCGCATTTTCGCGGAATTAATTTGAAGTCGCAGCAGGAGGAGAAGGGGATGGGGGGGAGGGTGAAAAAAGCCCTGCAGACAATAAACCTTTCGTGCGAGGTGTGGGTGGGGGTGGGGGCAAGGGGGAGGGGGCGCTGGTTTTACTTTGCGTTCGGAACTTTGGCGTATCGAGCATCATCGTCTGTTTTATTGTTGTCCCAATAATCAAAAGAAGGCGCTCGCGCGCATTGCAAGTACATAATTAAAACTTTTCAACGAGGCCGGTCTTCGCCGCGCCGTTGACTAATTGAGACGTAACATTACGTCGCGTGACGGTAATGAATTAACGTTTCTGAAAATGCGTGCAACAAAACGTGACATCGTTAATGGAATATTAATTATGCTTCAATGACACATATACTTTGGCGAATTCAACAAGCATACGACCCGGCGAAACTCCGCGGTTCAGTTGATTAGACAGTTATTACGATGTCTGGTTCGCTCGGTCCCGAAACCTCATGATTACCTTCGCAACTTCGAAACCGATAATTAAGACAGTATTAGTTTTTGATAACTGAAATATGAATTCAATTGAAAAATTACTGCATGTGCCGAATGTTGCTATTGAGGTGTGTAAATTTGGACAAGTATTTGCTGATCAGATTATATAACAATAAGATCTTAAAATGAAATATATTTAAGCTAATAAGAATGATCATAGACGCATATTCATTATTGGATCAAGTATCATTGAGACAGATGTAGTATTGCTTCAGCCAAAATGTGGTTAACAATTAAAAATTAATAGAAATAATTTGTCTAGTTTTTGGATCACGCTTAACGTATTCTAAAGAATTTCAGCACATCTATTCTTATTTAACCTTTTAATTTTCAGTGTCAGTTTGACCAAATATTGGAAATTAAATTGTCATGACTCTTATTTTTTTGCTTTTTCGGAGAACGAAGGCAAAAAAAGGAGCGGGATTGGTTTACGGTGGGTTCCGGCGAAGATGGGTTAATTCACTCTAGTGCATAAATCACGAGTGGAGTAGGGGTAGGTCAGTGCCGAGCTATCCTTGGAGGATTAAAAGTTTTAGTCATAGGGGGCTGCCGCCCCGAGACACGCAAATTTAGGGTGGGTCGTCTCTCTTTCTGCACGACACGTGTATGTCCTTGCCTACCCATACACCTCCGCCAACTTTGTACTAGTTGTGGCATGATTTTAACTTGAGTTATTAGCGGCTAAGTAACTCATATTTTAGGTCGCGCTTGTGTCATTTTGTTAGTTAATTTCATTTACTCGTTATTTTTTGTGACAAGAGCCAATTTCCAACGTGGCAGATAATATTTTTCTCTAAAAATATTAATGATAATGACAACATTTTTTTAATTTTGATGTCGATTGTACATAAATTTAAGAAAACCTTGACGAAAAAATCTGAAATGTTCCAGAGTCCGATTTCTTGTGAATCTAATTTTCTTCACAAATGGATGGGGTCGAAACGAATGAATTTTACAGGTACAGAAAGCCTTACTTTTCAGATTTATTCAGTGGCTGAAATACATAATACCACGTATCCGAATTTCGTTTTCATATAACTACTGAAAATTTGTCGAATTTGAAAATTTTTTAAGGAAAAGTTATGTTGATCAGGACCGTGCGTTTCACCCTATTGTATGAACTTGAGGAGATGTAGAACTCGACACTTGAGTGGGGTGCTCGCCGAGACAGGGTAATTTGTTTTATTAAGTTGTTACAAGGTTTTACGAGGTTTTACACGATTTTAAATGGTTTCGCGATATATTACGTAGGTTTTACAGCCTCGAGGAAATCAAACTATCAACTCAGTTCAATCGGATCATTTCACAAGACCGCAAAGCTGAATACAATTAAAATTCATTTCAGCCGGCAGAGCCACATCGGAAGTTTCGACGAAC
Source organism: Aradophagus sp. ZL-2020 (assembly GCA_022817685.1). NCBI lineage: Eukaryota > Metazoa > Arthropoda > Insecta > Hymenoptera > Scelionidae > Aradophagus > Aradophagus sp. ZL-2020. The sequence goes on along the minus strand of JABFOV010000523.1, from coordinate 32,552 downwards.
GATAATCAGCTGATTAATGATTTTTATTACTACTTTTACTTACATTTGTTTATATTACAGAAAATTTATAATTGTTGTTACGAATTTGACTTTTATAGAAAAATTCGATGTTTACCGAGAGTATGATGTTAATATGATTCTTGATGTAAAAATAGTAATTTTTAATTTTACTTGTACAGATATTAAAATAATAGCACTCACTAACATAATTGCATAATATTTCAATAATATTAATTGTCCGACTATTATTATTAATATAAATACATTTTTATTTAAAAAGATGCTTTTAAGAGTATATATAAATATTTTTGAATACAAAGAATATATGAATTTGTAATATTCATCTTAACTAGACAATATTAAGACAAACAGCTTGATAATTTATTTAATTCACAACTGAAATAATGAAACGGGAGTACAATTATAATTAATAACTGAAAATTAATCTGAATAAAATTCAGAAATTTTGCGAGACTCGTTCTGAAATTCCCAATTCTTTCTAGCTTCCAGTTCTATTGTACATCAAATTGTCAAAATCTCCCAAGTCACGGATTCTTAAGATAATCATTCTTGCAGAAAAAGTATTGGCTCAAAGATGAGTCAAAGTGCGGCGTTAAAAATAACTCGGAGAAATTTTGCAACGCGCGCGGTCGTCATTTCGTAACGCGCGGCAAAAAAGGCGTGAAGCCGTCCTTTTTTCCACCTAGAACGCGCGTCGAATAATATTGAAAAAATACGGCTTTCTGATAATAAAGATAAAAGGGAATCTTCGTTGCACATGTTTTGTTATAAATAGGCTTCTCTACGTACTCTCTACGCAAAGTCTATCCGGAAGCATAAGTATACGCACGTATTTGCCTCGCTAGTTACCAAACCAGGCGTCGCGTTAGTAGATAAAACATCCTTAGGGCGTTACATTGCTTTATTGCGCTAATGCACCGTGATCGTGCCTATGCTTGAAGATCCACGACTCTATCCGTCTATTTTTATATTCGATACACGCCGAGGAGAGTATCGTCTACGTGCTACAAATACTTCAAATCCGATGTTTTGCATATTTATAATGCACGCCGCGCGCATTTCTGTGGCATGTGTCTTTTCAAGTCGACTTGTTGTCTTGTGCTTTTGAACCGCGAACATACGTCAAATGAGTCCCGAAATTTCATTCGATCGACTTCCACTGATTTCACGGCGTTTACTTTGAATATTGGTTCCAAATGAAAGCTTATATCGTTTCTGGTTAAAGGAATCGGGAGTTTAAAACATTTTATACTCATTTGTTAATTTTGATGCTTTATTTGTGTTTAAAACGGTGTACTCTACACCAAGGGTGAAAAGTTGATTCCCGACAAGTAAATTTTTGGCGCGGACCCGCTTGAAAAAGCAACAAGTCTGGATTGTTTGCGCAAGACAGCATTTTTTCAGACTTTTCAGTTAATTCGATCAAAACATATACATTTTATCAACATATTTTCAATCAAATTTTTCATTTCAATTTTCACCTGGAATGTTGATGAAGCATTTTTTATTTTCAAATCTCGTTTCGCGATTCTAATGTGAATCCTTCATATGTGACATTTTTGAACTAAATTTTGTTTTCATTTAATAATCACAAGTGGTGACTGTACTTATAACAGTAATATATAATTAAAAGCTTTAAATTTTTATGTGACTACAAAGTCTTAATTGTTTTTTAAATACTTTTTTCCTCCACTAAAATGTCATGGCAGATAAAGTTAATTACAATTACAAATGAAAAAGTTAATTCTTAATTCCAATGAATCTCTATTCGGAGCCTTGCATATAAATAAAAAATGATTAGCCGGCAAAGTTCATGTCGCTGCACATTGACTTCGATTCGTTAAAGTGCATTGCATGCTGTCGTGATCTAATTCTCAAATTCGGGCAAAATTGCATTATTTTCGCCAAAGAACAAAAGCCGTGCGCGAGATCTAATCAAGCTAGGCATGACCGAAGGATGCCGATCGATTGAGGAATTGATGACCAGGTTGGGTTATTAGGCGACGGCTTACTTGCCCAACGAGACGTCAAACGACTGTATTATTACTGACCAAGTATTCACGTGCACGGTGATTGGACGAAATTCTTTTCGAACGAGACAGGGAATTATTCGAATTCAGCGGGTACAAAATTGTTTATCGGAGTGGAGTAAATCTCGAATTGTTAATTTAACAATTATTAAATTAAGAACCGACAATAAAACAAATATCCATAACTCGGGAGAAAAGCACTCATTGTCAAACTGGCGATAGTTCTTCTTTTCAGTCATTGATATCATATTAAATTTATTTATTTATTTATTTATTACACAGGCAACCCGCCCAATTTAAAATTGTATATTAAATTTAAAGATTTAAATAAATAAATAAATAATAGTCCACTTTAAAAAAAACAAAAATTATATATCATGTAAAATTAATACAAAAATATTGACATAATGGTAAAGACGGAATAGAAGAAGAAAAAAAACTATACGTTATCTTTTCAAAGACTAAATTGAAATTGTCGTATATTTATATTTTGAAGTTCCTACTTACTACTTACAGCCAGATTTTTCTAAATTTGAAATCAAAATTTTGTAATCTTCGTTTTTCTTAGTTACCCAATAAATAGCTGTCATCTTCGCAGAAAAAAGTTCCCATTTTTATGTGATTTCAGAGTCCAAATAACTTTTTTCGCCGAACTCGGTATGATTCACGAAAACGCACCGGCACCTCCGCCCTTCTCCCTCTTACCACGGGACAGCGTGCGTAATTCTCAAGCGGTGGTGAGACAAGAAGCGCCGAGACAAAAAGGGCACACGTGAGTTTTGAAAAGGGGCTGCCACGCTGAGGGTGCGGCGGGAGAGTTGGGGGGTAACGGAGGGGAGGGAGCTACCGAGTGCGATACTTTTCCGTGAGACGGCACTAGTGTCGCCGGCCCTGAGGGTCGGGCTCGAGCTGGACGGGGATATGCGTGGGGTCAACGACCACGGTTGGGGTGCTTCTACCTTACCCGCCGTCCCGTCGCCTACTACGTGCCGGGTTGAGGCAGGTTAGGCTTAGCTTAGGGTTCAATATCGGGGAAAACACGGCCTTTTATTTGATCGCTTGCGATGTTCCGTTATCGCTTTTCATTCCCTATTGCCTCCCGCCCCCTCCAGGCTCAACGCTCCCCTCCACTTTTATCCCACCGAGTTTGATAAAGTGAAAGCAGTAAAAGGGTAAACAGATAAAATGAGAGTCGTTTCGAGGGAGGTGGACAGATAGAGGGAGCCAAATGTGGCAATGTGTGTAAACAATCTCGGGCATATAAACTTATTTATACGTGGTTTTCGTATTCGATGACCTTCGCCGTCTTTGCAGACGTATGTTTGATGGCTTGTAGTAGGTCTCATTCGATTTTCGGGAAGGACGAAACCAATATCAGGATTGCGTACAAAAGGAACGAATATGGAAATATGCGTGCACAGGTACACATATGAACGCGCATATGGTTTACTAGTAAGCATTGATCTATGATTCGCGGGGGAGGATGAACGAGGAACGCAACATTAAGAGAAACGTCTGAATAAATAGATAAACCGAGGAGGGTGCCTCAGCAAGGGATGTGGGTTTATTCATTGAGAAAGGGGGCTTCCGATGACGGGAAGGTTGGAAGGGTGGGTGCTAGGAGGAATCCGGGTAAATAGGAATAGCGGAGAGTTTCCTGAAGTGAAACAGGTGGAGGGCTGTGTGCACGTGTTCGTTGACCTAGGGGGTAGCATGCGGAAGTGTACGCTGGAACGAAAGTTCCTTTTGCTACGAGATATTCGGTTCGGGATTTGAGGTCAGTTCCTATCTCTTCGCAGATATTATTTAATTTTCTTTCTTTTAATTTTTGTTAATAATTTATTTTGATTTCGCCAGTGTATTCGAATTAGGCTTGGAGTCGTCAACGAGTGGGTTGTTTATAACGAAGATTTATAAGAATTGATAAATTTGTTCTCTTTAATAATGTTGCCATGTACACGGTAAACAAATCAGTTTGAAATAGTATTTAAATTGGAATTAACTTCAAAGTGTCAATGCAAGATTCTTTTTATTTTGGAAGGGCATCAGGAGATCTCAGTTCGACATCAATGGCTGTTAGGTTCACTCTTTTTTTTCAGTTTAAGTTCATTCTTCAATCTGATTAACACGAGCTATCCATAGCCACATATATTATATAGGATTGTGACATTTTTAGATGTTTAAAACTTCTCAAAATCTATTGTATAAAATTAATAGAATTTCTCACTCAAACAACTATTTTTATAAAACGCAAGAGAAAGTGCGATATTTAAGATTATTCTTTTTGATTAGAGGAGGAGGGGGCGTGCAAAAACGCGGCTCTGTTTTTACCGAATCAAGGAGTACTCTATTTTTTAACCCGCGTAACCTTTTTATTCGGCAGCACGTTTGATAGATGCGGTGACTCCTCGCGGCATTACGTATGCGACGATTATCAAGGAAATTCAACTGGGGGAGCGACATCAATCGTCATGAAAAATGACGCTGATTTTATTTTTGTCCTGAACGCACGTTACGCGAAACAGCATTTTGCTTTTCAACGGAATCGGTTGGCGAAGGAGCGTTTCTGATAATTGAAATAATATTATTAATGACGAAGGTTCGATTTGATCAGACCCTTGCAATCTGTGAATTTTACGCCTAACTTGCACCTTCATGAATATTTGTTCTTGATATGTAACGATTTTAAATGGTTTGTATTTTATTTTTGTTTTTATTTTTATTTATAAATATACATTTACATATTTAATAATGATATTGTTATTGATATTAAATACAATGATAATTAATTATTAACGATGTTAATAATAAATAAACAGAAGTAGGAATAATAAATAATCAATTATAAATTTTGGATGAAAAATATTTAATGCCAAGATTAATGACAATTACGACGCTTATTTTTACTGTAGTATAGCGCCTCATATGGAACACCGTTTTGCTTTTCCGTATTCGTAACCGAGGAACACAAGGCTGTCGATAATAATGACTATTTTTAAGCCTCTGTGTAAAATTTTGTTCGTTTGTGTGTGTGTGTGTTTTTTTTTTCAATACAACGTAAAATTTTATGTCTTATCGACATATAATTTATGCATTTGATTGACGTTATCTTCATAATCACACTTTCACAAGCCATTTTAGCGTAAGCGTGGCGAAAAAGCGAAAATGATGATACATAATAGACGCTTGCCACGATTTGCCCATTTGTTATACGTCCATTCTAAGAAAAAGGGTTTTTCAAATAATAAAAAATTATAAAAAAAAAAAAAAAAATACAGTGTCTATAACATATTCTACGATAAGTCCCATGAATTATTTTTGAGATCGATTTAAATGAATATTTATCTTGCTATGAGATTAAACAGATAGAAGAAACAATTGTGAATTTTATTAAATTTCGTTAAAATAAATCAATGTGTAAAATTAAATACACATTTTTAAATGACTGTAATTTGTCAAAAATGAAAATCACGAAACAGTATAATTTAATCGAAAATACGTGAGATAGAAAAATTACGTCCACAAATTCAGGGCTACGTTCCAATTAGATTACATTTTTAATTAAATGAATCTTACACATTTTATATTTATCAAACATTTTATACACCGACTTCACACGAATTTAAAAAACATTTTTGAGGACGAAATTAATTTTCAAGACACGAATATCAAAACAATCCAAATCACCATTATCGTTGTTCTTATTCATTGACCGCTCTTATTCAAAAAATACTTTACCCGGACGTCATTTGCACTAGCTCCGAAAAAAAAAAGAAAACTGCAAAGAAAGCAGTTGAACCCAATTTGCTCCAATTCAATCAAGCAGTCCAATCCAATTACCCAACTAGGTGTCTCACTCGGAAGCTTCGGCTGGCGGCCGAAAAAGAAATGTAATAATGATAAAACGTGAATTGTTTAAAGAATAAATTGAACATAAATTCGCGGCCTGGCGTTGGTTTTTTCCAAGCCAAGGCAGCCGAGAATTAATCGATGCCGAATGGCTTTGCTCGTCAGGTTTTCAATAAGTGGAGTGAGGAGGACTCTTCTCTCGGCGGAAGGGGCAAAAAAGAAGCGCCGGCACGCCGGCAAGATCGAAACGCCAGTCCTACCAATTAGTCTCATTAATTAGAAACTACTCGAGGCTTGCCCCTTATCCCCCAACATCCCTAGATGTGTACGCGTACCGCGAGAAAGCGGAAACCAAGGGGGAAAGCCGCTCGCACTGACCTCGTCAAGACCGTTTCACTTCCGCCCTTCCGTTTTCGACTCTTCATCAATTTGATCTGAAGCCCAAGCGAGTGATTTTCACCCCGTGGCAAGTTGAAAAATAAGAGTATAGTATGTGGAAGGGGGTGCAGATACACATACTGGGAGAAATTGATGATCAAACTAACGATATTGCGTACGGCTTAACGTAGTAAATTTAGATGACTGTAGAATGCAATTTATTAAACTAAAATGAAAGTCACATTTGTAATTTTATTGTAATTGATCGTTCGAGAAGAAAATCAACGAGTTTACTCAATTGCAATAATTACTACCAAGTTAAATGATGTGGAATTAACAATTATTTTGAAATGTTCTCGGTGTAGTAGTGGTTGTTATTTCTCTCCGTCTAATTGTTGCATACGATATCCGTTATATTTATCAATTTTACTGGAATCTGAAGTCATTTTCACACCGAAATTTTCGTTAACCTAATCAACAATGTTCCGTGCGAAGATCATTTTTCGTAGCGAATTTAACCGGCAAATTTATTATCACGAAGGGAAACTTGCGAGACCCTGGTCAAAGTTTGTTTGTTTTTCCCGAGTATCGAGATCCGAGATTGTAATGAATGAGCAAAGAATTTCCTTAGGCGGACTTAGCGTCACTTTATATTCAAAACTGAATTGAATAAATGGACGGAAAACAAGATGGTCGTAGAGTACCTTGCAAGGGAGTATGAAAAAAGTGGTAATAATAAAAAGAATAAATAATGTAAATAAAATCTGCTCGAATGCATTGATCCACAAGAAAATGGATTAACTATAGAAATCGGCAAGACAGCCAATTTAAAACGATGCATCTGGGAAGGAAGTTGTGCTTTTTTGTTTCTTTAATCATAATTGAACTTTGAAGATGTAACATTGATTCGATTATAACTTTCACAATGTAAAAATCATTCGAATGAGATGTCTAAAATCGAGACGTTTGCTTCTTAATTTTGAACTAGTAGTAAGTTCTACTTAGTACAATCGCAGTAAAGTTAGTGAATTTTACTACAATCCTACTGGCTTTGATTATGATCAGTGACAATTTTTCGAGTTCATTTCCTCTATGCGAAATAATAGCAGTAAATTGTCAACTAAAACAATTTCTTGTCGAATCTAACAGTCAACTATCGCGACGCTGGAAATGGCTGGTAACTCGATCCGTCAATTTCGTAACGCCTGCCGTAAGAGCGCGAGCCGATCGGTCTCAAGGCGCTCGCTATTGTCGTCTTATGCAACAACAACCACAATACCTTCGGCGGCTGCTCCTCGATCGACATCACCTCATCGTCACCCGCCGGCTGTCTCCGGTCGTTGCATATTTATAAGGTTGCGCGTTGGGGTGGGGGGGGGGGGGTCAAAATTAGCGGCGCGACATTAAAAAGTAAACAGTGGCGAAACTCATTAAGAAACTAATAGGGAAAATATACATAAGAATGCGTTTATTTTGCCGGCTTAATAGAGCCGGGCGCTTTCATCGCGCGTGTACGTACACATAAAAATGAGCAAGCGCTGTTTACCGTTTTTCTTTTCATTTCCCTCTATCGATTCGGTCTCGTCCAATTTCACCGGATGCTCGCGGTTGACGTAAGACAGGGAGGGCTGGGTGAAACGGGAAAATTGCAAATATCGTTCGTCGATTAAAAATTCTCGAAGACCCCGGAGCGAATAAGGGGCGGCAACTTGGGAAGGCGGTAAGGCGGGTGGCGGGTCGAACGGGGAGAGGAAGGGGGGGGGGTAACCCGGCGCCAGGTCTCTGACCCTTTGGCAAATAATAATTGCGGGCAATTACCATAGCCGCGAGGAAGAAGGAGAAAAAGAGAAAAGTAAAGTTCGATACAACAGTTGCGGGAGTTCCAGGCTGCACCCCGGTGTAAGTATACTAATTATGGGGTTGAAGCTCACCCCGCCTGGGAATCGCCTATGCAGTGGCGCTGAGCTAATGAAAATTTTAGCGTTCGCTCGATGATCGCGTCGCGAAATTACACGCAGATGACAATGATGATGACGCTCGCGATGACGACTCCCGCGAAAATGGGGGACAAGTTCGAGGGAAATTGCGAGGCTTTCCGTTTTCTCGAACGCGCGGGGTAAATATAGTCAAAACGGCACAGGGTTGTGGGGTTGCCATAATGAGTTGGGGTTTGTGATCTTGAGAAGAATGTAATGATATATTAACTGATTAACCTACAACCGATGTAAGGATTTTTTGTTTCGTTTATTACATTAATTTCGCGTAAAATGAAACAAGCCTGAATGAAAAAATATTGAGAAAGTTATCATCACTATTGATTGATTTTATTATGATCAGGATTGAATTAAGAGATGATTCTACAATTGATGAATTGGAATCAACACACCTGTTGTAGAAAGAATAATCGGATAGTATGATTTTCATACGGTATCCTGAACTGACGGACCGTATAAAGATCAAATTATTGTTAAAGTAATGCAGTTTACAAACTGTATGACAAGTTTACAGGTTGCGATTCAGACCTCAGCTTTTCACAAGTTTATATCGAATTTTCTTTGTTAATACCAAACATGTCTTGTGGCTTCTTGTAATGGCATGCTATACGGTGTGATTGCCCCATCTTTTATGTGATCTCGGAATTCACTTTGAAATGCCCAGCTGGGCCCTGACGAATTCTAATATATATATACTTTTTTTTCAAATATTCTAATCCATAACAAGTATATTCACAATTATAAGTTGAAATGTAAACTTGTTTCTTAAACTACGTAATCAAATATAAACGTTTCTATCAAACATTTTAAATACATTATTCAATATATAAAATTTCCTAGAAATATTAATAATAAATGTTTCCAACGATTATTCACTCATAATGAAAGAAACGACCCAATTTTACGCAAAGTCCAGTGAAACTCACCCCTCTCCCAATTTTTCAATATCCTCTTGCGCAGTCCTCGCGAAAACATTTGCAAGCATCAAAAATTCGCAAACGAATCCGCATGCAAAGCGAGCGAGCGGCAGCCTCTTTAAATCGCGAAATCAAACGAAATCCCGTTGAATCTTTCTTCGTCGAACAAGTTCTGACCAAACAACTAACTTATAAACCTGGATTTTCATGCGACGCCCGCGCTGAATTATGCAACCGAACGGTCGAGTTCGGATGAAGCAATTGTGGTCTGGGGGACAGGCAGAGTGATTTGTGCGAAACTTTTCTGCGCACAATGTTGCCGGCCGGTGGCGTGTTTTTGTTTCGAGCGGCTGAAAAATTGATGCGATTAAATTTGTTGCCGACGCCACACGCTGGTCGATAAGTTGCTTACGCCGAGTGGACCGAAGTCAGTATTAAAAAGCGAAAAGGACTGTTAAGGCCTTGGAGCGCCATTGTGGCCAGCTTCGCGGTTCCCAGCATGTGGCGTAAATTCATTACAACGTCAGCCAGCAATCCCGTGGACAGGTCTTCTTCCTCAGTCACTCGGAAGAATTAGCTTTTCCGATGAGATCGGGCAGAAGAGACCATTTATCGACCGTGGATTTAGTTTTTGACGGTAGTAGGACATGAAAGGGTGGGGAATCGGGGAGGGGCGGAGAGGTGAAAGATCAGCATTACGGGGAATGTCTGATATTGTTGAGAGTGGGTGTTAAGATCAAGCCGAGGTCAATTTGTAGTGGCGGAAATAAAGATGTTTATTTAGAAGCGGTCAAGGTTATGATCGTACTCTGCGTTTGACTTTAACATTCTTGGGTACTGCTTTCGTTACGTGGATAAAGATACAAACAGATGTAGATGTTTATTGAGGACAAAGTTGATTAATAAAAATATGTTTTACTAAGAAACCTAAATAATAATATAATTCGAAGAAATCTGAAAAACATTGTTGAAAATTGGGACATTTATCAGATGATTTAATAAATTCTGTTAAAAGACTTGTCCTGCAACGAAATGGTTTATTCAAATATTTTAACGTTCAAATTAATTAAATTACCAGCGTCACTGCGTGATTTTCATTGAAATACCATGGAATGAGGTCGCAGTAGCTCGAGCAACGCAGTATCAGACAAGCAGCAATACGAGTGCAATTCATTATCGGCCGATAGAATTTTCGCGGTGCCGGGCCGCGTGGTTACAGGCGCGACGCCGCGATTGGTGGCAGCCACGGTTTCACGGGTCGGCGGTCCGCGTAGCCGCATTTTCAAGATTTCCGACGTGCGTGCGCCCGGCACTTAAAGCCCGGCTAATTTCCGTGTTTTGCGTAGAAATTTAGGTTACGCTGAATCGCCGAGGCCGCGAGTGTTTCGGTCTGATTCTGAGTGTTCGCGTATGCGCGCATGTTATTACACATACATTTTGACGCGATCGAGCACGCGACGCCTTCATTCGCGCGCATGATGGTCCCGACATAATGAGACCGGGATCAGACGATACCGGCCAATAATTCTCATTGAGTCGTACGAGCGCTTCGAGGTCGTATTCATTCGCGTCTGTCGTGGATTGTCAATGAATCGCTGTGCCCACGTGGCACATCATCACGTCGAAATAAAAAAAAATAAAATAAAATAAATAATAATGAGTACAGTGTTTAAGGTGGGGAATATATTGGCAGACGACAAATAATTTTGTCACGTAACACAGAATACAAATGCAAGAAAACGATTATGTTTGCTTTACCAAAAAGGCAGAAAGTGTACATTTTCTTGCGTTTGAGATGACAAATATTTGTACTAGAACTTTCGATATGTTACATGAAATCATGAAATTCATATTTACCAAAATATTTCATCCTAATGTATTGTTTCATTTTTGTTGCATCTTTTAAAGATACACCTTTCATTATTTTAAAAATAAATGTATCAATTTTCCATGATATATGATATTTTAAGAGAATAATTGTCCTTCCGCTTGTGTAATTTACACACTAATTTAATGCCGTTAATTGTAATTAGTGTTATTGATACTGTATTAGTTTTTGCGCCAGCAATTCTACAGCAATTCGCGACATCGATCGAACAAATTACCAGCGTTTCCATTAATTAACCGCAAGAGTCGTTTATCGGGGGTCCGCGTAAATTTCCCAATCGATAGCTGATTTGAAGTTATTAGAAAGAGCCGACAAAAGAACGATTTAGTGTATTTTTTCATCGTGCGATAAACTTTTTAGTTAAATCTAATTAAATGTACAGTGAAAAGTACAATAAATATTTACAGATTGGCCATGTTAGCTATTTTGAGGACATGAAAAATCAAATAAGTCAATTGGATGTTCACCTAAAACTAATCAAGTTGAAAAAACAAGTCTCGTTACCAGCATATACGAATTGGAATCGACGAAATGGCATTGGTAAAACATTTCTGACGTGGTTGCCCTGGATGGTGCCACAATTTTCAGGCATGTAATAGTGGCCCCGTATGAGGCCCAGACAGACCATTTTCATATCAAACTAAAACACGCAGGCCTTGTATAGGTCCACTATTACAATCTAAAAAAAAAATCCGGACATGTTTTACTAGCGAATCATCCCGGAGCTTTAATGATGGCCTACCTGGGGAACCCCGAAGTAAGCTTTTCTGTGTCCTAATTAAGTCGTCTGTCCGTGTGCGCTGCTCCGCGCAATCACCTGCTGGAGTCGTTAATATCGTTTCAACCGCATCGTAGCCTAGGGATCTGATTTCCTTTTTTTTTTTCTTCCAGTAAAATTTACCGTCATTTCCTGCGATGAACGCGGTGATCACAGGATGAACTATGTTTTATATTTTATTAATAATTCTTTAGAATGTATTTGATAATATAACACCTTTTTCTATAGGATTACAATAAAATAATGTTCTTTATAGAATTTGTTTAGTGCACATAACCTCCATAATAACCTACTCATTTGCATCCATTTAGATTAAATAAATGAATTAGTGAAATCTTTATAGGACGCATCATGAAAGAAAGTGTTATTTAAGAGTGATATTCGCGAATAAACCGAACGCTAATTGCCGGCACTTGTTCGTTCGGGAGAAATGTGCAAATCGGCGTGGTTACGGGCCGAAAACTCGCGCGCTCGAAAAGGCAGTAAATTTTTCTCAATTACACTTGTCCGAGTGTCGGACGGGAGGAATAAAGACGAACGGAAAAGAGAGAGGGACAGAGGACGCGGTTTCGCCGCGGAGTTGCGAGTACGTGTACCTACGCTAAATTATGCAGTGTGCATATTTTCCGGTCTGTTTGATGGGTCTCAAAGCCTAACCAGCAACCCGTTGTGTGTTAACGGATGGCTCGGAAAGAGAGGGACGATGAGCCGGGGAAGAAGGGCATTTTCCCAAGGGCAACGGTCTTCTCCGGGCGAGCCGTCAAAAGAATATTCCAAAATGTTCTGCATGTTTGATGCGTGGCCTCGACCACACCGTCGAGTGGCTTTTCCCAATCCCATGTTTTGCCGCCAATATTTGGTGACATTGTCACGAGGATCGCTTAATTACTGCCACATCGGAAATTACGAAAGTGTCTATACGCAGAAAAATGTCGAATCAAAATTACTAACTTTATAATGAAAGTGTGGATATACTTTTTTAAATACCAGAAAACCTTATTTCTTATTGGATAAAAATAATGATATTAATAGATCAATTAATAGTTATATATGAGGTATCCATACTTTACTTAACATTTTTTACTTTGAAAAGTTTATTTTTAGACGAGGATATTGTATTATTATAGCCCGAGAGCGGTAATAATGTACGTACGCTAACTTTCTCTAGAGAGAAAAATTACATGTTCGCTAGATAACAGAAAAACTGTAGTTATGAAACGTAAATTTTTTAGATACACAATATACTATTATTTTTTGTTATTATTTTATATTTATTATTAATTTATTTATTATTAATTATACTTTGACAGAAAAAAACGTGGTTTAAATGAAACATTCATATTCTACAAGACGATACTGCATTACAGTCATTATTTATTATTTGCGATTGATCATCTTTATTCTAAGATCATCATTAATTATTTTCATACTATGATTTCCGAGATGTCAACTAGAATCTTAACTTCCCATTCTCGATTCCCGCCGTACAATTATTCATTCTTATTGCATCTTACGAAGACAAGATAATTATTTTATTAATTGAATTCATTCTTTAAAAATTATCCATATATTTCTAACTGTTTGATCGGAACAATTTTTCACTTGCAAATAGTCTACTGCATAAAAATTTGAAAATGTATCACGAAACAAAGAAAAAAGTGCTAATTAATATCTACTTCACTCTGCATTACAATACATTAACAATGTAAAAATATAACCCGTTATATCCGTCTCTTTCTTGTGCAGTAATTTTTATTGACACTTTTCTTCACGAGCCGCGACTGTGTTAAATATTCATGAATTTCGTATAACGTAGTAAACGAAAATGAGAAATCAATCGATGTGTACTTTATCCCGAGAGTAACAAGTGGGGTGACATGTCATCCCTCATCAATTTCCAAACTAAAATTTTTCATTATTATATTTCATCGTGCATTATTTCACCTCCGGCGACAACGGGCTTTTCAATGTGTCCTTTCGTTAAATTATATTACCGACAATATCGAAATAGAAATGTTTCTTTCGTTTCAAATACCTTCAATTTCATTATTAACAAAAAAAAAAAAATTGATAAGTACAAAAAATACCTAAAAAAAAAAGGTAAAAATTAAACCATTAAATATAATTAATATAAAAAAAGCATTTAATTTTATTTAAAATAATTATGGGAATTAAATTGTTCACACACAGAGAAGTAATTCGTGAAAAACATAATATGAACCCGATAGTTTGGTGCCCAGGCACAATCTATTGCAAATCTGATTCGTAACTTTTCACGAATTTGTTCTCTCAATGTAAATAATAATTTAAATAGACAAATGTTTTCGTACAACTATAATTGAGTTTAAAAGGCGATCAATGGAAAAGTAATATCGCAATTTACGTTACATTATTGATAAGCAACGTATTGAAAATTGAATGCGTCCGGCAATTAAGTCAAAAGAAGTGGGACAAGCAGCATTGTACCGCCCTTTGCGGTTTGATAAATTAAAATATAAAAAATTGAATAATCTTTTCGCGTCTGACAATTACCAACATGTAGCATTCATTAAACTTTACTATCTTTATGCGGCCGCTTGGTTTACGTAAATATAAAAACATTATTACTTGGCCAAAGTTACAAATGCGCGGCGTCGTTTGCGCACGGCGATTAATAAGCAACTTTTTTGCGAAATAAGTAACTATAATTAGAAGTTTGCTTAACCGTAATTTACCCGTAAAACGATACACTGCGCCATCTTTCGGCCGGAGTTCGGCCGGCAGAAAATTCACTTAACTAAGCCGCGCGTAATTATCCCCTTCGAATTATCCCGATGGAGCCCGCGGAATAATAAAGCACCGTGCTGGAGCTTGAACTTTGACCCCACGTTTCGGACGACGCTTCATTTCCCCCGGACGCCCTTTTTCACGGCCCTTTTACGACGGTCCCATTTCATTTGCCGGCAATTTTATTTCTTCTTCGTTAAAGCGACGTCGCAAGAAACGGCGATATCGAAATTGCACTAAGCTTTTTGGTATTTTTATCGGGGAAATAAGCGTAAAAGCACGCGTTGTTTTGTAGTAAAAGTCGTAGAAAAAGGAATTCAAAATTTTATTATTTCAATTTTATTTATATCACATTTATAGACCCTATAATATTAGAACAATAACCATAAAATATTATTCTAGTAGAAATTAATACGGTAATGACACGAATGTTATGTTAAACACTTAAATTTTGTATTGAATACTAATTTTTATTTAATATGTTATTCAACAATAAAAAAATAAACAATACGTATTACACACAATCTTTTCCTCAAATTCTTAATAAAATTTTATTTAAGACTTTATGTTACAGGTATGCAATTGCAAAACATTTTTGACGATCATGTGCAACTACTTGACCAGATTCTTGAACGCGCTTGTCCGTCCTTCGGCTTCAATCTTAGTCCCCGGCTGGTGTCGACGAACCGATCGGGAATGGGAGGAAGCACGAAAAGTTGGACAGCTCGTGCTCAGTAACGAAGCCCAAGTTTTACACGCGCTCTGAATCCGGTTTCGTTGCGTCCGCAATCCGTGCGAGCCGCAATGAAAGATCGACGAAATTTTCGGGCTAGACTTCGTGCGGGAAATCCGAAATCGGAAATGCAACGGGAATTAGAAATCCTCGCCTAACTCGCAGAAGCGCCAACTTCTAAAATTAATTTCAATCGACTTCCTTTCTTTCAACTACAGCTAAGTCCCGTTATATTGCTTCCAACTTAACGAGCTTTTATTTTTTTTTTTTTCACAGTTCTTTTCCTCCACTGTATTATTTTTTTTTTTCCTATTTTCGTTCACTTAAATTTAAATTTTGCACCATTACAATTGATAAAGTTTTGATACCAATGTAAATTTTACATCGATATCCTCAACCGGAAAATTTGAATACCCGTTTGTCTTTTGATTGCATTTTGAATGTCTTTGAAAAACTCTTTTTTAAATAATTCATTTTTCACGAGAAAGTAAAATAAACATTTCAATGAATTATGTTTTCTATAATTTTTGCTATTATTTTATTTATAATAAAAAATATGATCATATATTATGTACCTATTTGTTCATTTGAAATGACTTAAGGCCACTTATTTTTGGCAATAAATTTTAAATTTAATTCGTAATATTTGTTATACAACTTTTTAATTGCTTTTTTAATTATTCAAAAATTTTACAAAATAACATCACAGTTTCAAGTGCCAAAGGTCAATTAAAATTTTTTATTTTAAATGATTCCAACCCCTTCCCTTTCGGCGAGAAATCCAAATTAAAATTACGCGACATAATTTCCAAGACTTGCTGCGAAAATCGTGTAATTAAAGTTGTCGTAATTAGAATATATCGAAAGATCAGGAGAAGAGGTTGCTACAAAAGTGTAGGCAAAAAAAGGGGGGAGAAAAAAGAAAGATAAAAAGAGAAGGATCGTAGAAAGAGTGGACGAAACGTCTTGGACGAGTTCGTTAGCGACAGAAGTGAGGCAATCGTTTTGGGGCCGATCCAGCGGGCGGGAATAAGCAGCGGGGAAATGCGGCATCGGCTTAAACAGGCATCGCTTGTAAAAGTTTCGAAACGCCATATAATTTGCGTGTTCCTCGCGGAAACTTGAAAAAGTAACCGGCGAGTAAGTATGAATCGCGGAAGATGAATGGCACTGCACGTTGATTCGCTTGAAATGCTCCGAGTCAAAGTGAACGCGGTGATCATCGACTAATTAGGGAGAATCTTACAAATTGCAGGATTCGGTTTAATGCGGCGATCCCAAGCGAGCCGTCTCCTCCCAAGCCCCCTCGGCCCCTTTGCTCCCCCCCTCCCCCACGCCTGGCGCGTTTTTTCTTCCCTTCCAACTATTTTCAGTGCCAGCACTGACGCTTTTTTCTTTCTTCTTTCGTTTCAAGTGGTTCGTCGAACCAATCGGGATGTTCATACAGGGGAAAACGCCGTGCGCACTCATATTCGGTGAGTGACCCTCGCCGCGTCTCAACGACTACCGACCAAACATTTATATGTCTACTGCTCGGCCTGAAAGTATCGCCTTACTGCGAGAGCCCGTGACCCTCCACAACATTGTGCCCGGAATGCACAATGCGACGGCTTTAAATTCGAGCGCGACTTTCGCCAAAAACATCACTGCTTGTTTCGTCGTGTGCAGCGAGTTTGCAACGTCGTTTAGTTAACGAATTAGAACTGGATTCAATTTTGGATTCAATAAAATTTCAGTTTAATTTTTAAGTTGAAGAAAATTTGATGAACGATTCGGATAATTGAAATATAATGTTTAATAACATATTTTTTGTCAATCTAACAATTTAGACTGTTGAATTAAAAATAATAGAGTAATGATGAAAAAACTTTTTAAATTTATAGAACAAGACAAATTATTGAAAGATTACTATTTGTGAGAAATCAAATGAAAAGTTTTGAACTGAAACTGTGAATGCAATATGTTAGCCTTGCAAATTATTGTAATTTGTCAATACTCATAACTATTAATAGCAAGTGGACAATTTGAAAGTGTAATCTGATATCAATAAACTATAAAAATAATTCTTAATCAAATCAAATGAATCGAACATTAGATAAATATCAGTTAATTTATCGTAATAGTTTTATTATTGCGATTTCTAATCTTTCATTCTTTCAATTTACAAAAATTCAGACTTACCGTAATGTATTATGGCTGAATCGTTTAATAATAATTGTTATTAACATTTATTGCTCAATGTACAAAAATTATTTTCGATTATAATTTCAATCCTCCAAAAAGAAGCTCGGCAGAAATCATGCAAAACGAATAAAATTACTGAAAGTCGTTCGAAACTGACGAAAACGTTTCCTGCGGTTGTAAGTCGTCGCTCCGGCAAAACGCACTATATCTTTCGCGTCATCAAACACGCGGCACGTGTCTGGTGTCATTTGTAAAGAACGATTCGTCTGTCTTTGAAATGTATCTCTCGAACAAAGAAGAACATGAAATACATATGTATTCATTTAGACATGAAAAATGACTGAAAGCTACGTGTTAATTCCTCGTGGTAATTTATATTTAATCATTACTATCGCGAAAATTACTGTCAAAACGTTTGATATATTGTTGGAATATGAAACTGCCACCAATGGCTAATGAAATGCCTGAATAAATCACTTTTCATTATTTCGAGAGTAATTATTAAATTAGTATTAAAACATGCATTTCAATTTCGGTATTAATTCCACTTGTCAAACTTCAAAAATTATGAGAAATAAAATAATAGGTAAAACATTTAAAGTACAAGTTTGCTAATTTTTTTATCGTGTAAATTTTAAGTACATATATAAAAAATATGGGGAACAAAATATTATAATTTTGTTTGAAAGAAAAAATGTATAACATAAAAAACTTGTATAAAAGTATATAAAAATTGAACTTCTACAAAAATTAAATTTCGTGTTTTTTTTATGATTTGTCAAAAAATCAAGAAAGAAAAGTTATAAAAGAGTGATCGATGCAAAGAGAATACTTAACGGGAATAAATAAAGAAATTTATTAACTGTTAATACTCTTTTGTTTCAGGCAGACCCGCGGGACTGAAACCGGATGTATAAAGAAATTAGTGTACTAAGCGGCAGCACGTACAATGGCGCGTATAAATGAGCTTCGCGTGGGAATTATTTGGAGAACGTGAAAAGGTATGGAAAAAAATGAGCTTCGGCAACGCCGGCGCGAGGCTATATGCAACGATATAAAAGTGTACCGTGTCGATGACCCTGCATATTCGTACGCACTAAAAGTGCGGCCCACGTGCGCGCGGGCACGTATTTCGCGCATAGAAGACGAGATGCTAGACTTACACGACGCATATCAATCGAGCTGTGAAAAAACTCCGGCGTTTCACGTGTCACTTTAATTTCGTCACACTCGAATTTTCACGTCCCCGCAAGAGAGAAAAAAAAGTTCGTATTTAAACATGTTTATTACAAAAAAAGAAAGAAGAAAACGACCAAGAGCTAAATAAAAACAAAACTGTTTTCCGAGAATTTTTTTCTTTTTATCATATCTTTATATACTTTTTTTTATGAAATTTGTGCTTTCATGATTTATCGTATGTTATTTAAAAAAAAAAGCTATCTATCACTTTTTCGTAGTAAAAAACAATTAAAGTTAGAAATATTTATCTAATTTACGTTATATATCGTAAAATTGACATCTATTCTGATATTATTAACAACTCTTCAGGATATGGATAAATAGTTTATAAAAATTATAGAAAAATAAAAATGTATAGTAAGTATTTTTTGTTTATGGTTTCCTCTTTTTTATAATTACTTAATTTGTGAATCAAGTTTCCCCTCTAAGATCGAATAGATCGGAAGTTACGCCTAAAGAAATTCGCGTTCACGTTGAGATAGGTCGCGGGTGTAGGTGATTTTATTTTCTTAATGGCTCTACGAGAAAATCTCTATTTATTTACGAATACCTTATAAGCTTTAATTTCTTATGGTAATGGCCAATTAAGATGTCGTAATGGCTAATTATGGGAAAAAGTATAACGGGACACTTACTTCGTATTATCTATTAAAAATTTTTTTTTCTCCAAACACGCGCGTTAATTTAACTGTACTTGCGTAGAGGAATTATTTATTTTCATTGTGTAAACTGTAATTATGACTGTGCGTCGGTATTGAGCTTGTCAAATACCGAAGTGATGACCAAATTCAATTTTTATTAAATATAAATTAAAATTTTTGCATATACATACGTAACAAATAAAAACATTACGTGTAAATAATATATTACAATAATATTTCAATATTTTTAAAACCGTTTTGTCAATAAATAAATAATTTGTTTGAATCATAAACATAAAGTGTTTTTAATGTTTAATATTTAAAGTATAATTATTTAAATGTTCAATTCAAACTCACAATATATTATAATTATGATTTTTAAAATTTACTTTACATTTGTTATCGTTTTCTTTTTGCTTCTTAATATCTTCGTAATTCATGAAAAAATAGATAAACGTAAAAATGGAAAGTTTCTAATTTTTTAGTCGAAGTCGAGATAAGATAACTTGCATAACCGAACGCATTTATCGTTATATTTGGGTTAGTAAGTTACGGTACGCGAAGATTACATCGAATTGGGCGGTGCGGTAGGTTAAGCTCGGGCGCAGTGGTAGGGACAGGAAGGTTTCGTCAGCGTTGCGTAGGCCTAACCGAGAATTTGGGGTAGGTCCAGGCAGACTGACTCCTCAGGCGCGTTCGACCGATATTTTTCGTTTCTCCTGCTCCATTGACACCGTTTTTTTGCGGCCGCTCGAATATTTAAAATTTCACAAATATATGCAATGAAACATTATTAATTATTACAAATCATTAAATTGAAATATGTTTCCAAATTTGAACATAACTAATTTCAATACAATTAAAATTCAAAGACAGTTCAATCAGAAATAAATCAGTTGAACGATAATATAACATATTTATGTATTGCGATGGGTCGCATCGTGAAAATCGCGACATTCGTACATGAAAAATAGACGACCAATAACGAAAATAACAGAAAACGAAAAAAGTAACAGTTAACTTCATCGAGTTAGGAGGCGAAGGGGGCAAAATTGTCACGCGCGATGTCTCGTCAAGTATTCCCTTTGTGTGTGGCTACTGTTTTCCTCGTTTTTTTTAATCGCAAAAACATAAGTGACAGAAAGTAGCAAATTCTTTAGCTGATTCGATACGCGAGTACTTATCCGAGCTTGCGTGGGCGTAATGTTATATAAATATATAAATTTATAAGCGCGTGTGTATTTATATTTGGCGCCACTCGATCAACGCTATAACGAGTTGTCAGACGGCGCAAAAACGGCCGAGGGAGGGGGATCGATAACGCGCATGTGTACTTATCGCCGACGCGTACTTATGCCGATATGTGGGTAACGTCGAAAACGCACACAGACGCATGCGGGCGAATTTCGTGGAGCGCCGGCCAAGCGGAAACTTTCTTCGTAGCAGTCAGGTAAATCGCTGCTGCACCGCGTCCCCATCAACGTCAATCAAACGTCATTTCGAATGGATCGACCACTTGCCTAGCCGATCTCGAAATCCGGGACACATGTGTCGAAACATAATCGTTCTTTTTTCCACTGCTTCCTTTTTTCACGACCTTCTTTTGTCTTTTTAATTCGCTTCGTATTAACGCGCGCGGTCGTTACACGCGGCCAAACTTTAACTGCCCCGAACAATTCACACGATGGTCGATTTCACAACGTTTTTGTTCAATTGTCACTTTGGTCGCGTAGAAACTTAATTTTTTTCGTTTGAATTCGCGATATTGCTAGTTCTGTGATTGTAATTCAGTTTCAACTTCAATTTTACTTATCGAAGGTTGAAATTACATTTCGAGTACATTTTTACGTAACTGGTAATAAACTTTGTGTAAAATCAACTATTATTGTAAAATCAACTGTAATTGTTTATTAATTTGAGATACCTGCCAAATAAATATTTTGCTGCACTACTGAGCATATAACAGTGAATTACTTTTTGTCTGTAAAATTCATTTTTCGCCAAGCAAAACTGACATTTAACCCCCGAATATGCGTAATTACTATTTGATAAAGAAAGCGAAAATCAGCATGTTTTCGTTGCCTTCTGTTTATAAATTGTTTCTCAAATTATGGCACCTTTACTGGCGGAGTGAAAGAAAAAAATAAATGGCAATTTTTAATTAAACAGCGACGCAGAAAATTAACATTTATCTTTTTCGCGTTTCCTTGACATCATTATTAGCCATAAATACAATTTCATACATTCCAGCTGTACGGCTGTGTTTATGCATCGGATCGAACACACTCCGCTTCATTAAGTAGAGCCGAGCGTTTGACATCGGTTTAAGGTGGCGAAGCATATGTGCTGATTGAAAATCAAACGTCAAATTCAAATGGAACGTATATTCGAATGTTGTAAGTGCTTTATGTTGCCTTAGATAGTTGGCAATTTTATTTCAAGAAAATGTCGCGCGTGTGAAATGTCTCGTTTAAAAATAATCAATATTCCCTCAATCACGGCCTTTGAATTCAATTGGATATTGAAAATCAATTATCGAAATTTTCGTTAACGTAACTGATGAGGCAAAACGTTGTTTATATCTACCCGAGTGAAAATGTACACGAATTTTCATCTATATCCTACGAATATTTCATCATATTATTAAGTTTTTACTATTTCTATTACAGATGCTGAAATAAAATTGTGGAAAATTGTGCGCGAAACTAAAATACGAGTTACACTTGTCAACGTGAAACATCAAAAATTTGACGGAAATCATCAGGGATTTTGAAATTCGTCGTAGCCGAGACACTGTTTAAAGTACCCTCCGCTGAATATCGTGCCAGCCGAAGAATCACCGACTCGAAAAGCTTGCGTCCATTAACAATGCATCAGCCTCTCTCGCGGTCATCCCTCTTTCGGTGCGTCTTGGCTAACCCTTTCTTTTTCAGTGTCTGTTTAAAATTTACGCTGCCAGGTGTCGCCTTCCCACGAAACTTTAAAACTACAATTTTCTGGTGTAATTGTACGCATCATTTTCGTGTTTAGCGTCATCAATTATTCATCGCATCTTGCTTAATTTTAATTTTACAGAACTCTTGAATTTATTAATATGGAATAAGGATACTTTTGTTCAGAAGGTGAAGTCGACGAAACAGTAAAAAAAAGAAGAAAAAACGAGAGGGAAAAACAAGTGGAAAATTGGGACGGCAAGTATAAAAACAGAAATAAAATATTCAAATAAGAGAGTATAGTAGTGATAGAGACAGTGCCCAAGAAACAAACGACACGTAAATTAAATTTTCCACAATATAATAATTTTTTTCGTTAACATAAGTACATTCACACTTCATCCACATTTTTTCTTCACGCGATTATAAAAAAAGCGGGAAATAAAAATGGAAATTGACGCAATGGTCTAGCGGGGTTCGCGGATGGGAAGTGGGCAAGAAAATGGGGCTGCAGGTGCTTTCTTCAGCCGTTCGTCTGTTCGTGGAAACTCGTGGCGCAGTTAGTGGGTCGTTCACGCGTGGCACGCGTAGCTATCGATTTGGTTTACGTGCCGGATGACAACCTAGGGTAACCCGTTGTTAATTGTACCGAGAGGGGTTGGCTTCGGCTACGGGGAAGTGGCAAGCGGCGATGGATTAGTCACGGCCGGGCTTGCGTTTGGGTAACGACAGCTGCCACCGTCGTCGATGCCTCGACGCGTAGCTCTATAACATTAATCGCCCATTTTTTAGGCTCACTTCAAACTAAACAAGGCTACGCCTCTCCTCCCTTCGCGATATTATGCATTCGCCAATTCACCAGAAGACGTTGGAAATCATATTTTCGCTTATATTTTCGCGAATCTGTTCTTTTGGAATTTTTTGAAAATAGTTATTCTCAAGGTTGAGTTTATAATTTCATTTAATTGAAAATGACAATAATTATATTTATTGAGATGATTATGATGATGATAATGATATTTGTATAATGTTGATGAATTTAGTATTGCTACGAGTTCAGATTTTGATAAAATAATTTTATTTATACCTTTTTATTAATAATTAAATTTTTGAAATAGAAAAAGAAATAATAATAATAATAAAAACAAAAAAATTTAATAAATTGACTAGACAATAAACGACTGACTTTTTAATTGTGTCAATTACGTTTTTATAACGCAAATAGTTTTGCAATGACAGTAAATAGTTTTCATTTAGATTGTTATAACATTTCATATTTGTCGAGAATACTTTTATTTTGCTAATTTTGTCAATTTGATGATGAATAAAATTACGATCACAATGATGAAAGAAAATGAAATTAGAAATATTTTGTATATTTAATATGAAACGTACAAGATAGAGAATAATAATAAAATGCGATTGATTGAATAGAAAACGAACGTCAATGTAGCAAAATTTACGATAACTCTTCAATAATTTAACAATTTAACAATATGACATTCATGTCAAAAGTATCGAATGCCTGATTAATACGCAAGTTCGTGTTACTGACAATCATCGCGGAAGAGCGACGATAATGCTTGCAGCTAATTTCAAATATGACACGGCTCTTTTCCGAATAGATCATTTCAATGAAAAAAACTTTATCGAAGCATTCAATTAATGATTATCGTTGATAAAATTTAATAGAAATTGCGTTATAATCACTTTTTAACAATGTTTATTTGACGAATGATAAAAAATTGTACCCAAGAAACGAAAAAAACACCTGAAGATATGTTTTAATTTATGTTTCAACTGTAAAATATTTTGAACAATCAAATTTAAAATTATTGTCAAGAAACAAAAATTATTCTTATTTCTTAATTAATTTCCACAAATCTACAAATCTTCCAAAAGTCTTTCAATAATTATTAAAAAAGAAATATTCGATAATCTAAAAATATATAATTTGCACTTTAAAATATTGATAAAGAAAATTCATAGTCGGCGATTTAGTAACAAAATATGTACGATGATTTTTGTTAAATTGATAATCAAAATTGAATTGTGGAGTAAATGCAAAATCAGAGGAATAGTTAACGTTGCTTGATGTCAAATGCGTATTATTCCACGCGTTACATTCAAATTCTATTAAAATTACAATATTCGGATGCGGGATGGAACAGCGTGAGCGCGAAACTCCCATTCGCACTGGACTAATATTCGCGCTGCCGGCGAAATGAGCGAACTAAACTATCCTAATTACTCGTTACATTATTTTCTAATCATTACGCCATTAACCGCATTGCAGCGCCATTATTGCTTTGGAATTATATTCTTTTTTTCGCCGAGCATCCGTGGCGGCGGAATTGCTTTAATTTACGCGTGTGGGCAAAAATTTTGTGTTGCTAAATTGTAAGATTAACTTAATAGGCCACCGTTTATCTTCGGGTGAATTAAGATTTAAAAAAGTGTAAATGTCGTGTCAAGTCGTTTTGGTATTTTATGGCGAAAATATTTAAATACTTAATGTTTGGAGTTTGAATTTGAAAAAACAGTAAAATAAAAATAGTATAGTTTTATACATAAGCATTTGCCTGGTATTAATAAGATGATCTTATAGCGACAACGGAAATTTTCCCCAAGTGTTAAGTAACGAAAAATATAAACAGTCGATGTAAATTCTTGATCTATATTTATGTTCATATTTATTATCACATATTTACGCTTTTACTTACACATATTTTTTCAATATTTATTTTTACAATTAAATTTACACTTGTTCATTTTCATCACTGGCTGTCTACTACGACATCTCCACCATTGAAAATTCCTTACCAGCGATCATTACATTCTTTTTTTTTTTTTGACTTTGTTGTTTTCATTCAACAAATAAGGAAACGCAATTCATAAATCTGTCACATTCATGCCGCAAGTACGTAAACACAAACACAACAAGTGTATATTTACAAACAAGGTCTCCGTTTTGTCGTGACATAATTAGAAAAAAAGTTCTATCAACTTGTAACGAATCTTCTCCCCGCTCGCACTATCGAAAGCGTCCATTAGGCTGATTCCAAAAGGTTTTCAGTAATTTACATCGAATGAAAGATAGTGGCGCGTTCAAGTCGGATTGTTGGCTGACGGACCGTTGCCGAGGCTTCTTTGTACAGAGGTGACGAACGACCGAAGGATGGTCAAGGTGATGGCTAAAGGGGGCGCGCGCGACGCGACCGTCAAGACGTATTAGTGTGCACGGCGGGTAAAAGGTGGGGGACGTTGAGGCAGCAATCGAAGCCTGGGGTACGGAGTAACCCCCACGGACCCCCTCCCATCGGCCAAACCCGGCCGGCATTCTCTCCTTTTTCTGGCCAAGAAGGGCCGCCGGCGACTCGACCAAACTCTCGAGACGACGGCACAAAGTGGGAGAGGGAGAAGCGGCACTGACCTAATGCAACATGGTCGACAGCCCCGCGCGGAAAGAAAAAGAGCGAAAAGGTACAGCCAAACGAACCGGCCGGCCAACGAACGAACGAGCCAACGAAGACGGACGGTCACGAGACCGCAAGATCCCTCAATGGTCCTGGCGCAACAAATTCTTCGGCAAACATTCTGCTGCGACGGAGAGCCAATGCCCGGGAATTTGTTTATTTGCTCAAGATGTTTCGTTGATTAAGTCGCGTACGTGGCTCGAGCGATGGCGTTTTACTGTGTGAAAGGAAATTAATTGAACATTTACAACCTTTCTTTGCAGATCGATAATGCGTCGCAAAAGTTGTACCGTTTTTTGTGAAGATACTCCGAGAAAAATATTGTGTCGATTCGAACGAATTTTAGTTGATTTAATAACGCGCGAGCGTTGATATTTGAGAAAGCAAAGATTTTATTGAATCAATTATCTTGCTCTGTATTTACTTTAAATTATTGGAAAATAAATGCGTTATTATTCCGGAATTCACGAAACTGAATGGTACACTTGAAGAAATGGATACACTGAGAGAAAAAATGTATTAGAAATTACAATCTATTTTAATAGGTTGAGGACGTAGCGTCCTTTACATCAAAACTACTATCAAAAATAATGAAAACTACCATTAAAATAATATAAGTTTTAACGTTTGTATACACGATTTAATCATTTAATTGAAAGTATTGCTACTTTTGATAGTAGTTTTCATATAAAAGATGTCACGTCCTCAATCTATTAATGTAGATTGTAATTTTTAGTACATTTTTTCTCTGCGTGTACTTAAAAGTGGTTCGTGTAATTATCTCGAATAATTAATTTAATTATCAGAAGATAATTCAAAATTTTTTGGTGTAAGATATCAAATTGAATATCTAAATAATTAAAGTGAATGTATAGATAATCAATGGGAATATTTAGGTTGTCTTGTTTGTATAAATACAAACAAAAAGCTAACTTTCGTGTGTTTTTACATGACGAGCTTGACATCTAAGCATTCTTCTCTCGTGCTCTTCTTTTCTCGCTGCCCCTACGTGTACTATTCACTTGCATCAACAGCAACTTGTCAGCATCTTTGTCTCATTACGTACGGACAGTTTTTAATATCGTTTGCTAAATTCATTAATACATTCTGTAGCACTTAAAAGTGTTAAAGTAAAACTTCTGTTCTTTATTTAATAATTTACCTTTTTTTTTGTTCAATATAGACAATAATTACAACTCAGGAGAGAATGCGTTTTGGTCGAATAGTGTTGAGACAAATGTTAAACTTGATTCCAAAAACCGCAGCACCGATCTTCAACTCAGCGTTCCGGTCATCGCATTCAGTTTTCCTGGATTGTTATACATTATACACGAAACAGGAATGTTTGGTTTCTTACCGGCAACCTGTTTCAAATATAACATCGTGCACACTGAACTGACATATTTTCGTGCGTTGAGAAGACGGATTTAGATTGTTTAAAAAAAAATGTAGATATTTAATTGTCTACATACAAATACATTGAAAAATAGAAAATACAAAAAATTACTGTTTTATTTTGTTGTGAATTTTCGTATTCAAAAAATAGGAATTTTACTTTTAATATATTCTTTTTAATATGTTGAAAATTGGACACTTTTCTTGCAATACATTTGAATTGTTAATAATTAAAATGAAAAAGAAAAATTGTATTACAAAAAAAAATGAATACACGGAGAACTATGTTTAGGAAATAACCATTCAACATTTTAAAGCTGTTGTATATTTATATTGACAGAGATTATGATTTCCATTAAAAAAAGTACAATGCTTTGATTTCACAACGTAATCAAATGTAGAATTTGTTTCTCTGTCGTTACAGTAAACTTTTTACTTAATTTCTCTTTATGTAAAGAAAATAAAAAGTCGCGAAACGTGTTCCA
The DNA here is from genome assembly GCA_022817685.1 of Aradophagus sp. ZL-2020. NCBI lineage: Eukaryota > Metazoa > Arthropoda > Insecta > Hymenoptera > Scelionidae > Aradophagus > Aradophagus sp. ZL-2020. Next base: position 4,845 of record JABFOV010000523.1, on the reverse strand, counting down.
AAAATACAAACATTTTTGCAAAAGAATTAAAAGAGTGCGGGAAAAATGAGGATAAAATAGAAGAAAAGGACTTGGACTAGAAACGGTGAGCTGAAAAAAAAGAGGCAAACCGATAAGTCGGCCACGGAAACGAAATTACGAGGCAACGACGGCCGTGAAAAAATGGCAATGATTACGAGATGTTGCGTTAAACCTTCGTGCGATCACACGCGATACATTATGTATGTACACAAGTTGTGCGGCGAAGAAGTTGCGCTCAAATTCCGTGGTCGTTAAAATCACGAGGAAGATCGTGTTTAATAGTAAGAAGAAGCACACGGAAAATATTAGTGACGCGCCATTAAAGTCGTATTAGTTGTACCGAAATGACTGTGTCGGCGCCAATTGGCAACGGAACATTTAATCGAGTGATCAGTCGCGAGGAAACATTTTTTTGCTCGATATTAGCTGATGCTTTAGAAAAGAAAAATTTATTTAGATTTACATTTTCACAAAAATAGAGACCGTATAATAAATCAATAAATAATTTGTTCAGTTTTTCACTTAACAAAATCAAATGCAGTGACAGTCGTTCTAAACTGCAGAAAAAAGTGTCGAAATTTCATTGATATTGAATGATTACATGATTATATTAGACTGTAGATCAAACTATTCTCTAAACCGATTGTTGTGTATGATTATTTTTGAGGAATAAATTATTTCCATGACTCATTACTTCTAACAGTGTTTGCTTTTTACGATTAATGTTAAAGAATTTGGAACAGTTATGATTGTGAATGAGACAGTAAATATGGTCATGTTAACCGTATTAAATAAATGTGCTGTTGATAATAAATTTATTAATTAAACAATTTTTTGGTTGTAACAACTAAAAATTCTAGTTTGATCAATATTCAATTCTATCAATCAAACCTTGAGTTTAGATTCAGCAATTTCGTCGATGCAGTTCTTGAAAAAAAAGTAATAATAATAATAATAAATTGTATGACTTACAATTACAGGAATTAAACAAAATCTTCAGCGTAAGCAAGCATTACAAGACTTGTAAGTTTCTCGTAATGAGCTTTCGTGACGTGTAATCTAATTTGGGAATCTATTTGACTATACTGCTTTATGTATTTAATTATGTAATATTTAATTATCGTTTCTAATTTCGGAACGTTTCTTTACATATTCCAAAGAAGTTGGGTAAAGAGCGATACTATTAACTCACTAACGACAAGGCGAATTGCAAAGACTTTGCGAAAACTAATCGAACGCGTTTAGAATTAAGACCCTGTTGTGAGCGAAAAAGGAAAACGGTCGTCAAAGTAGCCGTCGAACGTAAAATATTAATTTGTATGATGCGAACGGATGGAAAAATTCATTAGTCCGCCGGAACAAAGGAGAAATTGCAATGGCAGATTCAATAAAGCGGAAAATGCGTATCGCGGAATTGCGGTTTGGATAATAATTGAAAGTCACTGGCAAGAATTTTCTTTTTTTCCCTCCACGATGCTCAGGTTTTTTCTTTCATTTTCCTCGGTACTTTTTCATTTATTGCTTATCTGTTCATTTTCGTCGATACGAAATCTTGCGAAATTGAATGATCGGTAAATACAATTCATTTGTTACTATTTTTATACTATCAAAATTATAAAAAACGTTTAAAGTTCTTTGAAAAAATTATCAAAATTATATGTTTTTAATAAATTGCAAAATAATATCTGATGTGAATTTTAAACTTGATATAATCCTCGATATTTATCTATTACTTCGTTCAGATACGTTAAGTTAACTAAAATAAATCTGCAAAGCAATGTATATTTTATGTATTTTGTTGAAAAAAAATTAAATTCAAACATATGAAATAAAATATTTCATATTTTAAAATTAATATCATTTGATTCGTTCTAAGTGAAATATTTAATGATTACGAAAATATTAGTATGTAATAATTTGAATAATAGAAATAAAATTTTACCATTTCAGTGATACAGTATTTTTTTTAAAACCTTATGTTCCTTTCACCAACATTTAATTTTAATAATGCTCCTCTAAACATGTGAACCAAGAAATAATATTTATAGTAGTATAGCAATTCAAAATTAATATTTTACGCACTGTTGTTATAACATGAATTAAATATTACTCCAGTGTGAAGAAATCATTTCTTGCATTATAAGCAACATAATGCTATAAATAATCATTATCACTACTTATCAACAATAATTATTTACTTATTACAAAAAACTAACAAAGCAGTTTTACATTTTTCTCCATACTTTGATCCATTAACATACTTTTATATAAAAAAAAAAGCATTTTTTTGCGATTCGGCAGAATTGGGTTAATCAATTTTGTTGGAGCGGAAATGTTTTTCTTTATCGCGAAAGAATCGTTGTAATTTATCGAATGCTCCATTAAAGAACATTTTCGTTTAACAACGGTGACTGCAATTTGCTGCGAAATTCGACCGTTGCATCTTTCACTCGACCGAAAATTGGCCGGTGCGAAAAATAACCAAGTTCATCGCGCACCGCGGCCTTACCGGTCGTGCACGTAATAACAGTATGTAAATGTATAACCACTGCAAGTGTGCTGCAACGGGCGACTCGATAAGCCGATTATCCATCTAAATACGAAGCCAGCGCGATGCATATGGCTTAAATTGATGATGATTCGCCTTCTCGCTTGCGCCGTCGTGCACGTCCACTTCAGCAATTTTGTTTATCGCTCGCGATTTTTTCATTTTGTTCTCTCTTTACTTCGCCTTTCGTTTCATCTTTATTTTTTTCTTTTCTTTTTTTTTGCATCAGAACAAAGGAAAGGCTTTAGATTTTTTTAATGATAAAAAGACCTGGGCCTGCACTGCTCCGGGCTAAGACGCATTTCGGCTAATAATTAGACGATCGATTTTCGACAATTTGGCAATATGCCTTTGGAAATTTTGTTTTATTATTATTATTTTTATTATTCCTATTATTATAATTGTTACTATTATTATTTCTTCTTTTCCAGTTTACCATACTGAAAATAAAGTTATTCAGGATGTAGAGTTTATTAGTAAAAATTAATTTAAATTACATATTTTAATTCATTGTAGTTGAATATACGTAGTTTTATATACGAAAGTAAATAAGTCAGTAAAACAAATGTCTTTAAAAATTAATTTTTCACATTCAATTATAATTCACTGATCAAATTACATCGAAACAAACTACATTATTTTAAAACAATGAATTTTCTTTGAAGGAATGTGAATTTAATTCTGACAATGAGTTTTCATTTAATGGATTAACTGCCGATCAAACGTAATATTTATTGAAAGCAAAGGAATCCTCTTTGAGAAAATTGACTTGAAAATACGTATAAGACTGTCTTCGTGATATTGTTAATATTTTCAACTGGATTTACAGTTAAAGAAAGTGGCAATCGATCGGCCATTTTACCCCGGGTACGGCCTAATACCCGCAGCTCGCTACAGTCCAAAACGCGACGTCGACCGGGAGGAATTCATCTCCGGCCGCGACCGCCGTGATTTTTCTGTGGGCGGGATTTTGAAACCTGTTTGAGCGCTTTGAAATCTAGAGAAATAGAAGAGTCGAGGCCAAAGGCAGGCCGGGGACGGAGACAGCGCGCAACGGAGAGGGCCAGGAAGATGGCGCGCTGGTAGCGGCCGCGAGGAAGACAGACCGGGTCTGTCAAGCAAGTGCGAGGAAGACGGCGCGCGGGAGGGGGACGGAGCAACAAGACGGTCCGATAGGCGAAAGAACATAAAGAGACGACTGACAAAAAGTAGTTCGCCGCTCGCACAACCACTGCCTCAGTGGATTCGAGTTTCTTGCGCCCGTACCATTGCGGCAGGACGTACCGTGACGAAGCCTCTTATTTCGCTGCTTAAAAATCCGCGCCATTTTCGACGCGCTATCAAGTATTATGAACGAGTTTCTCGATTTGGATTTAACGTTGATTATACGGCCGGCGATCACACGGCGAAAATTGTGCTCGTTTTATTCCAGCCGGAGCAACGGCGGATGATGACGACTTCTACGTTTCTTCTTTTTATTTTTCTTCATTTCTTTATTTTTTTTTCTTTTAACTTTGAATCGATCTTTTGGTCTAATTTTTCCTACTGAAATCACGAAGGATTAAATTACTTGAACGTAACGATGAATTTCTCGTAGAGATAATTTTATACGTGGACAAAATTGAATCTAAATATTATAGTTTAAGCAGTACATAAACATACACTACTGACAAAAAGTTCGTGAACACACTCTGAATATACTGACTAAGTTCAACGCTGTAAAAAATATATTTAAAATAATTTGGACCGGGTTTCTTATACTCAGTTATAAAGTTTAGGCTTTCCCATTTAGCATAATACTATTTATTTGAAGAATTAGTAAAAATTACATAAGGTATACATGTTTTAAAAATGAAGCGTTTTTATCATTTTTTGATGTGTCTGCAAATCCCTGCAAAATTTGTAAAAATTAGTTAAAAATTTTTTCTCCTATCAGAATTAATATTTTAAGCCTAAGGAACAAATTGCCCATAGATTTTTTGAATTCCGATATAAATTAACAAAGTTATAAACATTTTTATATACACCCGTAAATGAAGTTTTCTATAGAGCTCTGAAAAAAGTCAAAAAGTTCGTGAACATTATTATTGTATTTTCGAAATATATTTACTTATTAGAATATTGTTTATTTGTAAATACATTAATAATTAACATAAAATAAAGTTTCTGAAATATATATGAGTTGATTACTGGAAATTTGAAGAAAATACATGTTCACGAACTTTTTGACTTTCTGCAGAGCTCTAGAGAAAACTTCATTTACAAGTGTACATAAC
>JABFOV010000522.1:6561-36849 GCA_022817685.1 Aradophagus sp. ZL-2020 | reverse complement strand
AAGAAGAAAAAAAAAAAAAAAAAAAAAAAAAAAAAAAAAAAAAAAAAAAAAAAAAAAAAAAAAAAAAAAAAAAAAAACAAAAAAAAAAAAAAAAAAAAAAAAAAAAAAAAAAAAAAAAAAAAAAAAAAGAAAAAAAAAAGAAAGTAAAAAAAAAAAAAGAAGAAAATAAACAACTGGTGGTTTGGCGCGGGAAAAAGGTGAACTTTTTTTTTTTTTTTGGAAGAAGCGCGGCGCCACTCGAAACAAAACAAGAACGCGAAATTGTTCTGCGTGGGTACCTTAAACGCCATGCCTGATGCAACGCTCGCACGGATAGGTTCACTGTGCCCTGCAAATCCTAGTTGCAGAATATATAACCCTCGAGACTTTCTTCCATGAGACCCCACTTATGTCATGTAGCTACATTTTTATCTCGATCGCAAGTACCGCGCAGACCTAAATTCTCAGCGGCTTTAGTCGTCTGCAAGAATTCTTTATTTTGATTGCAACACCGACGGTTAAAATGCAGCCATTAAAGCGAGAACGGAGTAGCCGCTCGCGGGAAAAAAAAAACGTTTCGGTCAATTTTGTCTTAGATACAATAGCAGTCGTTTTAATTTTTGTTTCACTTTTCGCGCTTCCTTTTATTTGCGATTTTCGCGATCTTTGATTTCATAGAATAATATTTATGTATATATATATGTAGTTTACAGAAAAGTGAAATATACAAAATATTTTTTTTTTTTTTTGTATGGTAAAATTTTCTTCTTTCGCCAGCAAACGTTATTTTTTTTTAAATAACAGTTTCGTCATAAATAATTATTCTTGTATCAAACATCAGACCTCGTAATTCAAGATTTTTTTCCAACCCCAAGAAAATATCTTCTCGGCAAAAAATCAAACCAGATTATAGACTACGCGAATAATTAAAATCCCCGAAACGGAATCCCCGTTAGCTGAAATTCACGAGAAAATCGAGCGCGACTTATTTTTTGATTGACGACGCGAAAGCTAGAGGGGGCGGACAATGCACCGATTGAGACCTAAGTGGGGCCTTTTGTCGTTGGAAGTTTAATTAATTTTCGCAAAAATGCGAAAATATACGGCTGATGGTGGTGGCGCAAGCGAGCGCCCGGGGCGCAAACGGTTAAGGTCCCGGGGCCCTAAGGTCGCTGGTGCCGGCCGCCCGGGGCTCGATTGCACTTCCCGATCCTAGGCGCGGTGATATAATGTTATTTAGCCACTATTACGAAATGGCTTATAAAACAAACGTCTAGCTCGCGTATGACGGGAACGCGCGTCCGATCGTGATCTTTCCCCGGGCGACGGGGAAAGCGCAACTCCCGCGGGCTATTATGCTTTTCGCCCGGCGGCCACCACGCGGCGACACCGCCGATCGCGTAATCCCCATTTGCATGTCAAAATTTCATTGGGTCCCCTATCATTACGGCCGGCAAAAGCCCGTTGCAAAACCGCCATTTTGTAATTTAAATGTCAAAACCAAGGGATACGTATATCATCGGTTAACGACGCCCCGATGTTATTACGCGTATTGAAATAACAATTACGCGTTGTCGTTATTATGATGTTAATCGCGATGCAAACGTGACGGTTGTGTTTATTATTTTGTGACTGCCCAATCTCCAAAGATTTTTTCCTCTTTCCTTCTTCTTATCTTTCGTTTGCGTTTAGATGCGTGTGATTCCAGTAGTTATGACTTTCTACTTTTTTGGTACCTACTGATTTTTTCCCCTTTTTTTATTGTTTAGTTGATATGTAAAGTTGTTGGAGTAAATCAGATATATGTGACTTTTATGTAAGCTAAAGTAAAAGTTAATTGAATTGGAAAAATTTGTTTGAAAACAAATGTTTTTAATTTTTTGAAATGTTAATTTATATGACAAGTTCACTTGGTGCTAATGAAGTTGTCTTGAATTAATTGCAATTCAATCTAATGAACAATTGCTATTTGTCTGACAAAGTCTCTTCATGAACTTTGCGAACGTTTTGTAGACATTCGTTTTATTTGCAGAAATATTTTCCGCTTCATTTACTGCGCCGCATAAAATCTCGTTCAAATCAGATTTCAAATTTAGTGTACATAATTGATTATACGATACACAGAACTAATTACATTTCAACTTACTGACATAACTATTTAACCATTTAAGCGTTCTATTGATTAATTAGTAAACTGGACTTGAATTTCGACTTTTATTAAATGTAACGTGATTAATTAATTATTCGAGCCTTAATTTGACCTGATTCGACTGATTTCAATAAACTGACATTATGTGTTATATTATATATTTTATTATGTCATATAATATATATGATGTTGATATAAGCGATACATAATATGATGTTCAATTACTTTCTTTTATTTAGAAAAAGAGAATTAAAAAAAAAAACAATTTCAACCTGAATTATACCTTCCAACTGTATAAAATAAGAAAATAAAAGAGAAGAAAAAAAATGAGAGATAAGTATCAAAAGGCTCCTGATATCAAATACCAATTTCCCAGTGATTATCGTAAATTAATACACAACTCTAATTCGCGGTGTAAATTTACAAGGATACAATTACAAGACGTAACCAATGTTCGTAGATCAATTACATTTCAACATGATTATATAACTTTAACTAAAATTTTGTTACACTTATTTACGGATAAATATAAGACATGATTTTATAAACTAACATTTAACAACAAATCGCACTTACGAAAAAATCGAAATTAAATTAACAGTCAAATAAATAAAATGATAAATAAATGATACCTTAAAATGATGATAAAAAAATGATAAATGATGAATGATGAATGATAAATGATAAATAATAATGATAAATGATATGAATGATAATAAAACAAAACGCATATGAAAAACGAGACAGAATCTAGGAACTTACAAGGCCATACGAGACCCTTATAATACCCCGGGATTGGCCTCGTTTTATTTTTACTACTAAGCAATGAATAATTATTACTAAATGTTCTCAAAAAATGCACTAAATACCACGTTGATTGAGCGAAATAAATTGGAATAAAAGTATGTCCCCGTTGCATGTCACGTGACAATGAAGACTCGGGTGAATGCCTCCGGAAGAAGACGAGTATGAGTTACAGCAACCTGTATCGACGACCTCAAGGATACTCCGATTATATAAGGCATTTATGTAGATCGCGGATGGAGATACAAACGTATTTTGCTTACAGCCAAAGGTCCACGTCCATGGTCAAGGTTTGAGCTCATCTTCAGAGACCGTATTCGGTGAATCATCTTGCGCGAGGAAGAAATGCCGCTGAGATGAAAGTCACTAAAAAACACGGACGACCGGTGGCGTCTGACCTACATTCCGACTGCAACTTCTATAATAATTCAATTCATGAATCATATTAAACCAACGAACGTCGTTGTCAAATCAATCGTCGATACCAATTTTTTTTAACAATATTTTCTGCATTTTTAAAAAGCCTTATTTATTCTTAGTGATATTTTTATATCACTATTTTATATATTTAATTAAATTTATATTTAAAAAAAAAATCTCTTTTTATTAACTCATTTCTTAGGACTTGATATAATATTTAGGACTTGAATTAATATTTTTTTAAATTAAAGCAATAATAATTGTTTACTTTTTTTAAAGTATTTTAACATTTTTTAATGTCGGACGGATTTTCGGCGAAAGGAAAGTAAAAGGTTCCGATAACGTCACCACTGAGGTGACAAAAAATGACGAATCAAGTGACAACGTCAGACGTCGCGGTGATTTGTATTCAAGGACTTCCTTCGCGTGTCACGGAAGTGTTACACTTATCGAAAACGAATATACGTAACAGAGAAAGCATTGTTCGTTGGAAAAAAATGTTTTTCGTCAACAACGATACGCAATGCTAATAATATATTCGTGCTTAATAACTTAAAATTAGGCAACAAAAAATATAAAATTGTTGCCACGTGTGTATTTGTGTATTTTATATGTGTATGATATTCAAGAAAATGAAATTAATTAAATTCAGAAACAAAAATTAATCAGTGAAAAAATGAAAGAAATAACAAATAATTATTAATTTGAATTTGAAAATAAAAAAATAATTTCAACGTGACTATTAACAACAAAAATATTTAGTCTTTTTGTACATTTTATTAATTTTTTTAGGGAAGTATTCATCGGAACTACCAAAACTTTTCCTGCCAATTCAAAACCATCACGTACGCATTTGCTATGCATACGGGTTATTCGATGAACAACGCGGACATGATGCGCTCGTGAAGTACAATGACGCGCACCTTGCATTCCTATAAATACTTTGCTCCTGAATTACCCGGACGTCAGTCTATTTTTCGACCTGTTGTCATATCGAAGTCAAAAAGATGGTAGTCAAGGTAAGTCGATTGTTGACTCTTGCATCGACTATTGACCTTAAAACTTTCTTTTCCTTTTTCTTTTTCATTCTAAAGAATTTTCTCCTAGGAAAAAATTCTTTTCGTAAAAAATAATCGATTTACAATTTTGGAAATATTGAATTAAATTTAATGAAAGAAATAGCTTGCTCCAAATAAGTTTGATGATAGAAATAAAAATAAATTACATCAACATATTTTTACCATTAGTGACCGTGCGCAAAATGGTTACTTTGCGCACCAGAATTACATACGTAAGACAAATATATTTATGGTAAAAATGTTTGAAAAATGTTTAGAATTTTAATCAAACATTTAAAGAGAGTTTATTTGAGCGATCAAACAATTTGTTTCTTAAATTTAACTAACGCATAAAGAAGTTCTTAAAAACGTGTGAATAATAGAACGTTTAACGGACGTTTCTAAAATACCATTTTGCAACGAAACAGTCAGGGTCCGATGGGGTGGTGTATAAAGAAACGTAAAAATTCTAAGTTTAAACAATTTCCGCGGAAAAAAAGGATAATAAAGTCGGGGAACTGGAACTGTAAACTGGAAATTCCACATTTTTCCGACGAGTTCGCATTGCATTTTAAAGTCCACACAACGGCAACAAGGAGTGGAAAATGCCGATGATAAAAACCAAGATCAGAGCCGTCGGGATTGTTTTCGTTCGCGCGATTACAAGTCTTCGTTTCTATAGCGTTCGCTTAAAAAGCCGCCTCTGATTACATTGTGAAATTTCTTTAATTCGATTGCGCAACATCCCCAGAAGCCCGAGTAATCGCACAAAGCAATAATTAAGACATTTTTCAGTAAATTATTACTGACAATTTGGATTTTGAAACGCTCGTCCAAAATGGATTGTTCGAGATTTATAACGCCGCGGTCGCCGTTCAATCTTTGTCTCCGGAGAGAGACATTCTTTTTGTGCGCCCTGACTATACCGTTCGCTGTTTACTTAAAGACGTAAACAAAATTTATTACCATTAATAGAAGAAAAAACGTTCAAATAAAGACGCAAATTAAAGTAGCATAAACATATATTTATCCTTTTGCTGATGAAAATTGAAATGTCAAAATATTCAATTTTGAATTTCGTTCGAATTCTATGCGTCTTCAATAACAACATTGAGATGTTTTAAAAATCTAGTGACAATACATTGGCTATAAAATATATTTTTCGCTTTGCCATGGACATTTGTTAAATTATTTTGTAAACTAAATATTCACTCTATTTTTCAACCGATGAGTCTAAAATGCAGGGCTAAAACGACCTAATTAATTAACTTTAGTTTCAAAAAAAAAAAAAAAAAAAAAAATTAAAGCAAATAGTTAAAAGAAACAAAAAATTATTCGCAGCGCGAATAATAATTTATCACACGATCGTTTACTATGTTTCAGTATGCCATTACATTATGTGCAATCATTTCGTCAATAAACGCTGGCGTAGTACCGATTTCACCTGTAGTGACGCCTGTCGTTAAAGCCGATAATTACGATCCATATCCACAATATTCGTACGCGTACAGCGTTCACGATTCGATCACCGGAGATGCGAAAAGTCAGCACGAGAACCGAAATGGCGACGTGGTGACCGGAAGCTACAGTTTGATCGAAGCGGACGGAAGTCGGCGCATCGTCGAATACGTGGCTGATCCCGTGCACGGGTTTAACGCGATCGTTCACCGAGAGCCTGTTGCTTTTTTCAACAATTAGAGTTCATCGGACAGCGATTGAAGCATAACAATCCATTAACAAGTTGCAGTGGAGTTGAAGTTTCCAACGTTTATTAATAAACGAAAATTAATTATATATAATTTAGTAATATAATTGTAATCAAAAATTAAAAAATTATATCCTAAGACATTGAAATATTCTAGCTTCTTCTTCTAAAATTATCCAATGAAAAAATACTGTTATTAGTAAAAAGGAAATTATGTCAGATTTTATTTTCGTTTACTAATAAACGTTGGAAACTTCAAGAATATCAAGTTGCAGTCTGTTAGATTGTAATTGTTACCGATTCGCGGAAATTGAGTTTTTTAAATGCTACGTTTTTGTAAACATTTTTCAACTCACGATGCAAAATACTTTGTAAGTTCTATGATTTACGGCGTGGTATTTGAAAACTCGGTTTTTTCGCGAGTTTGGTTCAATATTTGGAGTATCGACTAATTGATTGATCGGTTCAACGATCGATCAAAACAATCCTATGTATTATAAACGTTGCCATGTACAAATTAAGATACCGCTGTAAACCATTTTTGTGGAAATAAATGTTGATTTTTAAGGGTCGTATTAATTTTTATCGCAGAAGTAAGGATGTAGCCTTGAAAATTGGAAATTGAAAATTTTACTCCAGCTGTAGACTGGAATTTAACATTTTACTTAAATAATTTTATTAATTTTCAATAATTAATTTCAGTTAACAACTTTGTTGTTAATTTTTAAATTGTCAAGATTGAATGATCAAAATGAACATGACTGGACGTCAAGTTATGTCAAAAATGAATGAAATGAAATGAAAAATGAATAGATCGAAATTATCGGTCATTCTATATACCTTGCAGTTACTTACGTAACACTGCAAGTGCTGGGAATATCATTAGTAACCATAGATGGGTTACTGACACTAACTCGCACAATTTCAATTAAGTGTCTAGTGTTAAAACGTACTTTCACGTACATAAAAATATCAAAGTAAATTTTATTGTTACTAATTTTCCAGTCGTAGAAATCAAAATTAAAAAAAACGCTAAAATAATTTTTTTAAATGATGAAAAAACGTTGCTAACGATTACCGAGTTAGCAGTGGAAGGTTGTAACTATGTTCATATGCCCAGCAGGTCTAATTTGTTCTGTATGCGAAAACGCAGTCTAAATAATATGATGCAAGTAGGAGTAGATTTATGACAGTGAAGAGTGTAAATAACGATGAATTAAATTACTATCTTCATAATATTTATTGATGAAACTGAAAAACAGTATGATAAAGTTTAAAACAAAAATATAACTTTTGGTTATTAATAATCTATTACAATACAACTTCATTATTGCATTTTATAAACGATTATATTATATTAAATTATTTTACATTTACATTGTTTTTTAACTTTTTTTTTTTTTTCTACATCAAATATTAAATCAAATTATTTTTATCTTAAACTTTATCCTACTCAAACTATCAATTTAAAGTTCACAATTTAATGACCCAGAAATAGGAGCGATTTTGATTTTAATGATCAGTCGTTAATTGAGTGTTATAATCGATACATAATCACAAACATCACTCTTGAATAATACGTCTTTTAAAGGTATACCGTTACGCAACTTGTATGTAATCACATAAATCTGCACCTATTGCACTGTTCTAGAATTGATACACTTTCTTCGTAAATGGCAACTCTTGAATAATTCATGTCGTAAAATAAAGATCTGTTCCTATTATCATAGGAAAATTATTCTTACGGATAGTTTTCGATCCTGTCTTAATAAAACAATCGAAAAAAAGAATGGCCATTTTAATTATCACAGCGTTTCCAAACAAAGTGACGCTGATTTTACAATATGAAAAACGACTTACATACACAATTAAGTTTTGAAATGCCATTTTCTGACGGTATTTCTCAAATCAGCTTGATTAGTATGTGTCTGAATCAACTAGAACGTGATTTCAAATTAACCAGTTACGGCAATCCATGCAAAGAGCGCAATTTTTCGAACGGTAATTCCCTTATTAAATTTTCCTTTTTCAATTAATTTCACACGTTCGCGTAATAATAATGACAATGCAGATGTTTTGTTTAATATTACGTTTTAGCAAAAATTAAAGTACTGTAATTCGATAATAATTAAACAAGTCTCTTAATAAACAATTATTGTAAGAAAATGTTAAAAAAACTTGAAAGTTCACAAACTTTGCTCTTATAACTGCAAATACAGGAACGATAATTGAAAAAATCTATGTATCTGTTCACGAGATCATTGTTTCTCATTCTTAATTCAATCTAGATAATTCATGTGAAAAGTATTTATAAGTTATCTAACTAAACACATTTTTTTTATGTAAATATAACAGTCACAGTCATAAATATAGCTACTACAATTGTAAATATAATAAATGTGACCATAAATCTTTTAATAACAATTTAATTGAAGAATAATTTCCAACAGTTTTTATCATGAATACCACAATCGTGATTTTGAATAATATTTTTAACCACACGCAGTAAATAAAGTACTTTAATTTAAAAGTATTTTACTTGAAAAATGAAATATTTTTACAGTGCATTATTAAGGCAAATGCATTCAAATTTTAACTATCTGTAACATTAAAACTTATGAAAAATGTTTTTTTACTATAAACAAACAAGAAGATGTATAACATTTTTTACAACTTTATATACTATAATACAGTAGATTATTATTACTATTATTATTATTATTATTAATTTATTACTAAATATTTACCAAAATTATATTCAGCGTAATTACATGATTTCAGTAGTTTCAACCAATTTATAGACTTCGTTTCTCGTTGAAATTCCGATCAATGTCAAAACAAGTCGCAAAACTGACCATTTCACACATATTTACATTGTAATCTACAAAATAATCTGGTTTCTAGCCAGCATTCGAATCAGCCGTACAGATATACGATAGGTTGGTTTCGTCTCATAGGTGCATAACATTAATTTTCATGGCGCGTGTTTCTTTGTAAACACCGATATGAAGTAATGCAAGTACGTTGGTACTTGGTACATAGTTATGAGAAGGTCATCTGGCACATTAGTGGGGATAGTTTGGTGTAATGTGGCTTCTCGGCCACGTGGTGAATCTCGCATATAAAAGAATAGGTGGTGTCATCCTGCAGTACCAGTCCTCGCAAGAGACACTTGTAAACATGGCTTGCAAGGTACGTCAATTTTTTAATTGTCATTTCAATTGTATAAAAAAACAATTAACAGAAAAGTCAAAAACTGCAATTTTAAACAAGCAAATGTCATAATTCATAGATTTCATTTCGTTATCATCTTATTTCAAACTGACTCATTTGAGAGTTTAACATTAAAACAGTACCAAGCAGTGACAATTTTAATTAATAATTTCGACGAATTACCAATATGAAATTTGATATTTTTTTTACATTTCACAAAATTCTGTTTACTTTGCATTAATAAATAATTATTTGTATATTTGTAACGAGTATGTAAAAAAAACGTCACTTATAGCACTCGTGCGGAAAAGTAAGTCTTTTCCACACTCGCGTGATAAAAATGATTGACAAAGAGTTCAAAACGTTCGTTCCAATTAATCGTTCAAAATCTTCCAACGAATCAATTAAAAACGATTCCATCAGTTCCAGCTTATCGTTTTATCGGCAGCACTGGCGGTATGCCAAAGCGCAATCGTGCCAGTAGCGCCTGCAGTGCCAGTTTCAAACGTCGTTCCAATCGCAGCCAAGTTGGAAAATCCTCCCTCCATCGCCAGCTACAGTTTCGCCTACGACGTCCAGGACAGCGCGACCGGCGACTCGAAAGCCCAGTACGAAACTCGAAACGGCGACATCGTCAAAGGCAGTTACTCTTTCATCGAAGCCGACGGGACCCGCAGAATCGTCGACTACACGGCTGACCCAGTCAACGGCTTCAACGCCGTCGTCAGCCGAGAACCGGCGACGGCGCTGGCTATCAGCCAGCTGGTACCAGCAGCCGGGACCGTTGTACCAGCGGTACCGGCGTTCGGTACCAGGGCGGTCGCGCCAGGTAGAGCGGCGCCACCTGCGGTGGCGACCAGCGGACCAGACGCCGAGGTCGAGGTCATCGAATCAGCCGCGCGGCAGCCAATCAGGAGCGCGAAACTCCAAGGTCGCAAAGATGGCGCTCCGGTGTCCCAGAAGGTTCCGGTGCGGGCGGTTGCGACCACTCTGGCCCAGAAATACGTAGCCAGCAACGAGATCGCCAAGCCCTCGTACGTGGTCTATGCCACGACCTTTAGTTCCCCCGAAGCGTTTTCCGCTCCTGTCGCGCGGCTGTACGCGCCCGCATTGGCGTAAGGATTGCTCCATCTTGTCGCGTTACGTTGTATCGTGATTCATTGTTGTCGTCACGTATCGTTACGTGCGGAGAAGGATGAAACGTCAAAATTATTGCACCGAGCAAAATGTTAGCCGTGTATTTTCAACTTTTGTTTTAGTTAAATTGTCAACTTCTGAAGCTTGCGATTCGAATGATCTATGTGAAGTGAAAATTTGATAGACTGTGTCATGAAATTTTAATGAACTTTAAAAGTTTTATTGATAATTATTTGTCAGGGCGCTGATAAGGAAGTTCTGATTTGGTATAATGTTATTGAAATTGAGTCTGACTTTCGATTCTAGAAAGGTTTGGTAAAGTTTAAGGTACATTTTTTTTTTCTTTTTTTCGTGTTTGATATGAAGTCTTAAGAGTTGAGTCACTTGTAAGAAAATCCTGTTGACTGATTGAAACCTCGATCAAAAAGTGAAAGTGCTTGAATTGTTTCTTGTTACAAGTGAAATTTAAATAGATTTATTAATTTAATAAAACTGGCTAGTTAATACAAACCCTAATTGTTATAATAAAATTATTAATGGTGGTTTAGACAAAAACGTTTAATGCTTGAGATCACAATCAGTTACGGATGAATATTTTGCACTGAATTGTTTCTATTGATGAATTCATTAAGTTGTTCTCGTGCCATCAATTCATTACATTTTTTTAATAAAAAAAACTGTATACACATTTGCTAGTTTGTATTATGTCTTTCTAATATTAATTTTTATATGTTTTTAAATAAGTTTTTAATATTGTATAAAGAAAAAGAATACAAATAAAATGAATGAAATTAATTTATATTTTAATTCATAATTTTAACCAATATCCTCGATGATGTAAGCAAACTTTGAAGAATTGATTTAAAATTTTTCAAAGTTTGTAGTTAATATTATATTGGATAATATAATATAAACGATTGAAAAAAATGAGATAACACTGAAAAACTCTTGAAGTATTAACTATCTCTTTTGATTTTTTATGACAGTTTTGATGTAGACTGAAGTAAAGAATAAATCATTAAAATATGATGACTCAAAAACGATCAATCATAATTTAATTCGACTTAATTACAGACCCTTAAATCAATATTTCTAATACCACTTCTAAACTATTAAATGTGTTTTAACTATTTCTAATTATAATCCCACTGTTGAATAAAATCGGTACCTAGTTGAAAAATAATTATAGATACTTAGATTCAACAAACGGTCAAAAACCACAAATGACAGAATATCGGACATTAACATTAAAACTAACGCAAAGCTATTTTCAATGGTCTTTTTTAATTGGGTAAGGTGTTGAATGTACTGATACATTTATTTAAATTGATTAAAAATTCTTAATAAAATTCATTAACAATATTCGAATAAAAATATCGAGCGAAACAATTGTAAACTAATGTTTGAAATCTATTGGATGTCTTTATTCGGAAGCTTTTGCAAAAATATAAACTTGTTCCCATTGAAAACCATATCATGTTACATCATCGTTCGGTGCCCTACAGCCATTATTTAATGAACTGCATGTGCATTGCGATTTCATTTAAGCCTTTAAAATAATACCTCACAATTGTCAGAAATATTCTCGAATATGCAAAATAAGTAAAACTTCACGAAACACATGAACTATCTTTCAAAATATTTACATGAAAAATTATTTAAAATACTTAGAATAAGATGTTTTATTTTTATAGATTGACGTAGGCTGATATTTGCGAAATGACGATATACTTTTATTGAAAGAATCTAGTTTACTATTTTTAATTATCATTGTCACTTAGAGAAAAAAAAAAAAAAAAAACTAAAATCTGAATACAAAATACTGAAAGCCATCCCATAATTGCGGAATCCTATAATTTTGCGACCGTATATGTTTCTTTTCGGCTTACTACTTAAAATTCTAGGTATACTTAAAACACTCCACTTGATGCAGAAGTTCAATTTTGACTCAAAATGTTACATTCGAATACAAAGTGTAAAAATGTTGGCTCAAAAATTTGTTTTAAAGAGTACCATTCAACAGAATACATAACACTACTATATTTATTACAACTAAATACTTCTTAATAATTATCAATAAATAAGGCAGGAATTCAAACATCAAAAATAAACATCAATAACATTTATTAACAAAGTATGTACACATCAAAATACAAGTATTATGCAAACACCCGCAGAAAAACGATTTGTACATTTTACCCAAGTTTCCGTTAGCCAAGACATAAAATCATAGTGAGCTTTGTTATTTAAAGTGTTCTCCTGTTAATGCCGAGTGATTAAAAAAATGAGACTGTTAATTTCGGATGCATTTTCATATTCATTTGTCCCTATATGTCTCAGTTACTGAACACTTTGGCGAAAATTAACCAAGCCTTTTTCTGCGTGCACAGTAATATTGCTTTATGAAAATGGTTGGAAAAAGTTCGGTTACACGTAGTAAGCTGCCGTGAGTGGCGCAGACAACCTCGTGGCGACTGCTCGTGGTAAAGTGTACGCCACCGGACCCGTTGCGTAATAACTTCTGACGGCGGCGGCAGGTGCCGCAGCGACGATTGGTGCGGCTTTGGCGATAATTGGTGCGGGCGCGGCCACGATTGGTGCGGCTTTGGCGACGACCGGCGCAGGCGCAGCGACAACTGGCGCCACTTTCGATACCAGTGGCGCCGCCTTCACCACCACTGGAGCGACCGCGACGGCCGGCTCGCGGTTAACCACGGCATTGAATCCGTTAATTGGATCGGCGGTATAGTCGACGATTCTTCGAGTTCCATCGGGCTCGATCAAAGAGTAACTTCCTTGAACGACATCTCCGCTTCGGGTCTCGTACTGAGCTTTGGAGTCGCCGGTAATCGAGTCTTGAACATCGTACGCGAACGTGTATTGCGGAGCTGCGTCAAACTCTTCAAGTTTCGCCAAAATCGGCGCTGGTTGGGCAACTGGTACCACCCCGGCGTTCGCTAATCCAAGTGTTACGCTAACAGCGATTAACACGAAACACTGAAATTTCAATTACATTCAATCACTTAGCATTATTTGTCATGTTTGCATACACGCGAGAAAGTAGCTATTGAACCAAATGGACCCAGTTTTGGTCCAGTTTTGACCAATTCCACGTCGAGATCAATTCAGTTTTATGTCCGAATCTGGCTCTAGTATAGACCTAGATAAGTCCAACACCAGATATTTTTATTTAATCTGGGCCGAATATAGGTCTATGAAATAGATCTCTAGACCAAAGGACTTAGACTGGTTCAAATGTAATCCCAGATTTGGACATATTACGGACCATACTAAGTGTGGCTCAATAGATAGTGTTACGAGTTTTTTTAACAAATTTGGAGGTAGAAAAATTCAAAGAAAAACTTAATTTTTTTCATCGAGAATATTTCTGTTTGACGAAGTATAAAGACTGATTTTATTTTGAACAAAAATATTTTTCATCCAACACAACTTTTTGTAAGTGTATTGACCTCTAAAAAAATTTACTAAAGTACTTTGCAAAATCTATATATCAATCCACATAAAAAAAAAAAAAAAAATTAATGAATAGATTTGACTTAAAATTCACAGCACCGTGTTCAAAATTTAAATTTATTCAAAATATTTGAATTGAAATAAAGATCCAGTGCATAAACTTGTGAATCACCAAATTGTTAAATTTGATTGTTACTTGGTTAGTGTTAAAGAAAAAATAAAAAATTTAAACAAAATTAAACACTAGTTCACGATTTACTGTTGTCACACATCGTCACCACTGAATCACACATCACCGTACCTGGCGAGCCATTTTTTTCCGAAACTTTCAATGTACACCACTGATACTAAAAATCGAAGATACCACTGACGATCGTAAAGACGATCGCGACGTTTATATCGAAGAGGGTGTCACAACTTCTAAGCGTCGCCTCCCACCCACGTGACATTACGAATTCGATGTTACGTGCAAAAAGTATTACTTTAGCGACCAATTAAATAATCGGACAAATTGAATTGAATGTCAGTCTGCGATTTCGAGGCTTTCCCATTGTTTTCGCAATTGCTTAGAAATGAAGTTGTCTTTTAAAATCGATTCGATGGAATAAACAATTCATATCAAATCACAAGAGACACAATCAACGCATAATAATATTTTATTTAACTTTTTTTTCATTTAATAAAAAAAAATAAAAACTACAACGAATGAAATAAATTATGATTTTTTTTAACTTAAATGAACTTGGCTTAAGTTAATTTAAATTGTTAATAACGTTATCCAATAATTTTCTCTCGTTCAAAAAAAAACTTTTGCAAGAACTAGAGATTTACTTTTCGGGGGTGAAAGACTTTGAGCTAATTTGAAAAGTGAATTTTCACTCTTTAATTCAGGGAGTATAATTACCAAACTTTTTCCTTTAATGCTGGCATAACTCAACTCAATATATTTTTCATCGTTTTACAGAGATAGACGACGTTATTATGCAAGTAATACTACGTCGGAATCTCGCGATAGCTGGATCGTGTCAAAGTGAAGCGAAAAGAAGTAAAGTATGCAATCGCAAAGCAAAATGCGTAAGATACAATTGTCACGAAGGTCGAAATTGTAATAATGTCTTCTCTTACACGGCTTAAACCGTTTTATCGTGGTCGTGTAAATCTCATCCAGCCTCCACTCACGGTCGTAGCATAAGTCACGACAATCTGATCCATACATCGTCTTCCCGTGTAACATAGACGCATAACCCTGTTTTCTTCGCGACGCCAGTGCACGCTATACTTAAAAAATATGAGCGCTTTTCATGTAGAGCGCTATCGTTGACTTTTGAATTGTACCCTGCGAGATAATGTCCAACAAGGCTCTTCATTCTTGATACGTGTACCGAGGAACGCCCGCATTTTTAATTAAACATAAACTTGTACATTCCGTTGATAAGCAACCACGAAAAAACATTTCAAACCATCGTCACGGGTAAAATACGTTTTTTTTTCTTTTTTTTCTTTACAACTGCGTGCTCTTTCTGCATGCTCACGAGTACCTTGACGAATCAAAAAGGAATACATCTTAAAGCGCAAAAAAATTCGATAACAATTTTTCGACTTTAAGCAAATATATTGCATTGACGATATGAGATGTGATGTAACGTATTTTTCAAAATAGTATAAACTTTTAAAATAATATGAAGAAAAGTAAAAAAAAAGGGGTTAGGTCATACGAATATAATTGATATTATGTTATCCCATTTCATGTAAATCCAACATTTACGCATGTTATATAAATTATGTTGGACTTACATAATACTTTACTTCGTGCGATTAATTTTGAATTTAATAATCGCTGTACATATCCCGTTACACTTAAGTTGACTACGTAAATTTGCTTCAATTTTAAGACATTAGTATGCAAGTGCATTATTCTTTGAGTGACATGAAATACAAAGTACGTTACTTAACGATTCAGTAACGAGTAAGGATAGTCGTTTAATAAAGATCCGTCTTGAAGTAGACAATGAAACGAATTCCTCAATTTGTTACTTGTTTTGATAGATAAGTTTATTCTTGAATATATAAAAAGTGTTTTACATAAAACGATAAAAGTGTTTTTTATAATAACATAGATAAAAATTGAAATTTGCATTGTATAAAGTGAACAAATATTTCATGGATCATTATTGATCGATTAATGAGTTTTACTGACATCCTTGATAATTTATTTATTTATTCTGTATTATTACTTATTAAGACACTTATATCTAAAGAATCAAAACTCATCGCAATGATTTCTACTGCTTTTTGGTCCGGTAACTAAACTAGCACACTGCCGAACGCAGTCTGCATTCGAATTGTAACGCCGGTACTTACACAATGCTACTGTTGATCGGTGGACCTAATAAGTAAAAGCGCCGAGCAATGTCACGCCAATGCATACGTAAATCAGGCTCAATCGCTCTTACATAATGCCACTATACCTTTTCAGCGAAAGAATAATGGGTGAACCATTGCACATGACCTTCGGCGCCATTAATTTTACATAATTGCATAAACCTGTCGCAAAAACCGACGAATTTTCGCAAAATTATTTTAACGCTACTACAGAAGTGAACGTTGAGAATTTATATCGTAATATATTTTTTTTTCTGCGGACAAAAACTTGAAAGGAAATAAAAAAAGCAGACTTAAGGGAATTCGAGATCTACAGTTCTACAAACAAATGCTTATTGTTTTAATTCTTTTTTTTTCTCTGGCAAGTATTTTTGCGTCATCGGTATCGTGCAATATAAAAACATGTACTTTTTTCCCATCATTATAAATGTATATATTTATAAAAAAACAGCTTACATTTTTCATTACGCGTTTCTATTGCAACGTAATATGCAATACGTCTGACCACAATTCTAAATACTACTTACGTCTAATTTGCATGAATAATGTAGATGAAGTGATTCTAGGAGTATTGCGTCAGACTTAAAATTATTGAATAATTCTATTCGTTTGTTTGGAAAGAAACGTTTGTTTGTAAATTTTTTTATCACATTCGTTGTTTTTTTTACATACTTTATTTACTTAAAAAATAATCAACAAAATTAATACTTTAATATAATACGTAAAAAATTCAGATATACAATAAAAATTTAATTTGAAAGCGATGTATAAAAAATGAAAAATTAGAAGGCAATGGAAATCTAAAAAAGGTACAACTGTATATCCATGAAAAGTATTTATTTTTATAACCCAAAGTACATAATTCTTACACTTTTTTTTTGGACAGGATTTATTTACAAATACGCTAAATAGTTTGTCATAAATTTTCATCTGTATGATTAAATGAGCGCAATTTACGATGTGTATTATCAATCATTCGACACCAGTAATATTCGTTAATCTTAAAATGTGAATCTTAATAATAATGTGAAACATATTTATGAATTGACGTAACAAACTTTTACGTTATCTCATAAAATAGTTGTAACGTGCTTAAAAGTAACTCAACAGAAATAATGATACAAAAGCGATGAAACAAAAACGTATAACAAAATCAGTCTTGCAACTTCAAACAAACAGAATATTATCTGTTGATTTTTATGGAAATATATTTTATATTTCCTATAAATTGTAATATATCTTAAATTAATTAAAAGCATACGGAAACTGCATCAAGAGGTAGACAGTAATTTATTACTGAATGACAGGCTGATTTTTTGAATAACTATTTGTTTGTTGAATGTAAACTTAAATGAAATGCTTTAAATCACAGCGTTTGGACTCATAATACTTTGACAAATTTTCTATCAAATTATAACAATTTATTAACTAACGTATTTTATTAACTTATCAGTCGTCACTATTATTTAATCTTATATCTACAATTCAGAAGCTTGACAAAAATTCTAACTGTTGACCACAGTGCGGAAAATGAAATTGTAAAACTTATCTTTCTGGTAAAATTAATACAATTTCAAACATTATTATGCAAATAGATTTTACAGAGCAACGTGAGAAATTACCAAGAGAAATATTTAATTAAAAATATTATCAACAAATTATTTTATCACTTTGTATCTTTTTTTAAAACCCACGCAATATGATATGTTTTGCAATTTCTTTTTCCCATTGAATTGTAATTTAAATTACGCGATCAAAGTACTAAACATAATATACCTTCAACGGAACGACTTATTTGACAGGCAATTTAAACGGTATTATGGGTTCCGAATAGTCATATCCTGAAGTTGGTGTAGGTTGGACCATTTGATCCTGAGGATCATACACTGGCTCCGAAGTATCATATTTGACTTCCGGTACCGTTGCAGCTTGCTTGGTAGGAAGTTTAAATGGAATCGGCGATGGTTCGTACGTATAACCATCATTAGCCGGTGCATCAGATGTCGCTGGAGGATTATACTTTTTAGTGGGTGCGTTATTATGTGCAATAACATACTTCACAGCCTGAGGCGCGTAAGAGACAGCTGGAGTCAAATACTTAACAACCGGCGTTGCGTAAGTCAAAGATGGAACGGCTAGTGGGATAGCCGGAGCAACATATTTTTGAATTTGTTGCATGTAAGGAACAACTGGTGCTGGATAATTAATGGCGGGAGATACATATGTCACTGCTGGAGTGCTGTATTTAACGTACGGTGTTCCGTAACTCAAAGCTGGAGCTGCGTACTTTTGTTGGACTTGCGCACCAGCAATATTGGCGATTGGTGTTCCATATCTGATAGCTGGAGTCGGTGCTTTAATGGATGGTACTCCGTATGTGACTGCTGGATTAGCAGCGTTGGCCGCAGGTGTTTCGTAATTTATAGCTGGACTAACATTGGCCAACGGTGCCCCATAACTTACAGCCGGACTTGCTGCTTTGTTGACTGGTACCTCGTATGCGATTGCTGGATTAGCAAGATTGGCTACCGGTGTTCCATAATAAATGGCTGGACTGGCAACATTACCTACAGGTGTTCCATAACTCAAAGCTGGACTTGCTACTTTATTAGATGGTAGTCCATGTGTAACTGCTGGAGTACCAACTTTGCCTAATGGTACTCGGTAGGTCAAAGATGGCGCTACATATTTCAACGTAGCTGGTACTGCAGCAACGAATTGCTGATGTGCTGGGGCGTAGCCAACGAATTGCTGATGTGCTGGTGCTGCAGCAATAAATTGCTGGTGTGCTGGTGCGTAACTAACATACGGGTTCCCGTATAGCAAGCCTGATGCGGCTAATTTTGTAGCTTCTTTGCGTACGACAGCATTGAACCCTCTTTGCGAATCCGCTTCGTAATCTACTGTTCTTCTAGAACCATCTGGTTCAATCAAACTGTAACTGCCTTCGACACGATCACCGTTTCTAGTTTCTCTTTGACTTTTGATGTCCCCGGTTATTGAATCGTGTACTCTGTACGAAAAGCTGGTTTGTGGATTCGGGTCGTATGAGTTGTCAATAGTTTTAGTTATAATTGGAGCTGAGTATAGAGACTGGACTTCAGCGTTACTTAAAGCTGTGCACAGACCGACCACAATATAAATCTAAAATCAACGAAATGAATCGAAATTTTATTTTTACACGTTTGACTTAAAACAATGCATATTATGTGTTATGATTTTTAAATACATGAAATAAAAGAAAAATATACTACAAATTGTAGTCTTAACAATTTAAATAGTAATGTAATTGTAAATTGTAAAAAAGAATTAAAGTTATTATTAAAACATAATTATTATTATAACATGACATAAACTGCGTTAATAAGAAAGAAGTTCGTGAAAAATCTTGAAAGTTTTTTTTCAAAATTTCAAACAAAATACACAATATAAACTGCAGTGATAAAATATTGCACATTTGTTCATTATAATTCATTTACTTAAAAAACGATTATTGAAGATTCATGTAATTAAATGAACATCAACAATTATGACCGAAGATGAGAAGAAATCCGATGATTTAACAACTTTTTTCGGCGCGTATCAGTTTTACCTTGAGATACATGTTGGTGAGGAAAAGTGCTCTGAGATCAAAGAGGTATTTGATACTGGCTCTACCTGTGTTGCAGCAAGTATTTATACCAAAGTCATCGTATCGCATCTTGACGCGTCTCAACGTAAATCGGATGACCGTTATGTGATGTAACTATCGGCGTTGTGGACGAATTGAAAAGTGCGCATTCGGTGAAAAGTAAGCAGATACGTATAGTTACTTTCACTGGGTATAATCGAATAATTGCCATTAAAAACACCACGCCCAACGTCACCATACCACCGAAACCTGTTGAGCGTGCGTCAAGTTACATAAATTTCGCAACGTTAAAAAATGATGCCGTAGATGGTAATTTATAAAAAGTTTGGCACCGTAATTCATCGAATCACGAAAAGCGAATGGGTGGAAAAATAAATACGGATTGAATAATGAAATCAACAAATAGACAGATAATACATAATTTTGAAAAATATTTAAATAATGAATGGAGTAAAAAAGTTCACGTTGAATGTAACAATGAAATTCCTGTTACATCTTACTCAAATGCTAGTAAAAAATGAACGTATTTTGTAAGTTGATAACTTAATTAGACTATTCAATTGAAGGGATACAAAAAGTGATAATGACGGTGAAAATGCCATTGCCGTCTACGCGACAAAAAATTGTTATTACCCCCCGTAATAATGCTTATGGCCGATAAAAGCATCAAAGGGTGTAATTTTCGCAATTACGAATGAACAAACGCATTTCAATTGATCCATTATAATTCATTTATTTTTATGTTACAAATCTACCCAAAATTAATATATTTATATTTAAAACACTGAAACAAGCTTAAAGCGGGAACACATTTAAATTATTTTTTTTTTTTTTTTTTTTACATTGATATCACAAGTACAGCGTTTTTCACTTATCCAAAATTTTTATAATCGCACAAATACTGTTTAACGATAAAAATTACTTATTTTAAAAGCGTCTCTGGTATAAAACTATTATAATTTACCTGTAATATAAATTTCATATGATTATTAATCTTGTAATATTACACTTTTATATAGAATATTTTTAAGTTTTTTATACAATGATTATATGTATTTACTGACTCGTTATATAATACTGAATCGATACAAAATGACCGAATTATTACGGAATTTTTCAATTAACTTAATACTTTCATATAAAACATTGAATAAATAATTCTTTCAAGACTATAAAAACATCCTAAATACACACAGAAAGTAACATACAAATGAAAGTAGAAATAGCACTTGAAAAAAGTTACGAATTTCTAACACTTGTTGTGATACGGAATAAAAGTAATAATGATAATAGAAAATGATAATAATAAAAAACGTACTTATTTATATACATTAATAGTGTTGAGTAGGAAACTGTGGTTTCCCTTCAACTTTCGCATACTCTACAACATATTCCCTGGTTATTTTGGACCACGACTGAGGCTCGAAAAATTTGTACGTTCCTCTTTCATACGTTGATGTTTTT
Source organism: Aradophagus sp. ZL-2020 (assembly GCA_022817685.1). Taxonomy (NCBI): domain Eukaryota; kingdom Metazoa; phylum Arthropoda; class Insecta; order Hymenoptera; family Scelionidae; genus Aradophagus; species Aradophagus sp. ZL-2020. The sequence goes on along the minus strand of JABFOV010000522.1, from coordinate 15,433 downwards.
TCCACTAAGCCTAAACCAGAAACGTTCGTGAACCACATACGTTCTTCCATATGGTAACGCCAATTTCTGTTGTACCTTGAAATGAAAGTTTAACGCGCATTGTAAAAGATATTCGCTACATTAATATTAAAATGTAAAATTTATCACTTTAATAAAAAAAAAGTTTCTCACTTTGAGACATTTTTTTAGTCTAAGACACAAGATGTGTCTTTTATGAGAAATTTGTTTGAATGATAAATCATAAACTTTACAATATATAGCATACATAATATGACCTCATTTTCTTAATGCATATGTACAAATAATATATAAAATATTATGAACTTACAATTCTGCAGCAGTTGCAATTTGTATCACATCCCCAACATAGGTATAAAACAAATAAAACAAAGTATCTTCGCTATATCTGTTCAATTTAATAGGGTGTAATTTATCTCTGAAAAATAAAGGACGGTTATAAATTAAGAAAAATAATATACGGTAGTAATAAATAGTAAACTGTTTTTATATGTATTTCTTATATATAATATAAATATATTATATATAAGAATACGTACACTTTATAATCGTTGATTTAATATAAATAAATATACATTATAATAAATTACTGTTTAAATTTAACCAAATAATCTCATATTTACCTAATAAGAGCGTTCACGCGATACTCCATAGGAACATTTTCATCGATGTCTTGAGGTCGACATGGTGCATTTGACCAAGGACCAGCGAATGTACTGTGTAAGCTAGTGGATGAATTAAGATTGAGTCCTATATTAGTCAAATCGTAACCAACAGTCATTGGAATCACATCTTCATTCTTTTCAGTTGCATAGAGAAACTCGAGCAATCCTGCCATGCCATATTGGTCTTTTAAAATGGTGCCGGACGTTTCTTCATGCGTTGCTGTAATGATTATTTTAAATTAGTAAACGTGACATTTAAATCATAAAGTTGAATTTAATAAATATATTTCGTATGAAAAATAATAATCCAATAATGCTTGGAAGCATTAACTATATAATATAGTAAAATGTATATGTTATGTTCAAAATTGTGATACTCATGATTTCAAAATATAAATGAATAAATACATGCTCATTGAAAAGACGTAGTAAAACTGATCTTACAAAATTTATCTAATGTCAATATTACTCATTTATTTAAAACGTCACTAATATTAAAAATTCTAGTAAATTTTGTTAAAATGTAAATAATCATCGTTACTTTGTTTTCTCCCTGTAATATTGTCAAATTAAGGAATTTTTTCGCAAAAAAAAAAATTTACATTTTTCTTCAGTTGTTGGTTCTTCTTTTTGTGCGTGTTCTGGTGATGGTACACATATAGCACACTTATCATGAGTTGATTGATCAGAAGTGTTAAAAATTACGTCGTCACATGTCGAACTATCACTAGAGTCAAGATTTTCTTTCCTTTGTCGTGGCAAAGCGGGAAAATCTTCAGACGTTATTCGGAATTCGCGGGAATTCGTTGATGTTTGCTTTACGTTAGGTGCTGAAATATTGACATTTGCAAAATATAAAACAATCACTGAGAAAAAAAAAGGCAGAATAAAGTATATTCTAATATAATTAACAAAAATAATTAAGTTTGCATAATTAATGTGCGAATATATAATATAATAAATAATAAAGAATTAATTATACATAAATCATACACTTTTTGCTCCGACACGACTTTTTTGGACTGACTTTCACTACGGTATCGCTGTAAAAACTTTTGTTGTTCAAAGCTGAAAATTGCGTATAATCCAAAGTCGGTGGATTAAAATTGGCGGTATTTCCGACGGTACCAAATCGAATAGGAATGTCTTCGTTCTCTAAAATCAAAATACCCTTCTTAATTTCACGTCCTATCCATTTCTTTTCCATATTAAACAAAAACACTTTCGTACTTGCGAATCGAAAATCATCGTAAGACTGCCCCTTTACAAAACTCATCGGATGATTCCTTGAAAATATTATGAGATTAAAATAATATATCATGAAGAAGCGTTATTGAAAGATATTTTAAAAATTGTCAAATAACGTTTTAGTCAAACTACGATTAATAACGATTAGTACTATTTTGAAATTGAAATTGACGTTTGAGGAAAGTAAAATTTAATTTTTTTTATATTACTCCCTGAAATTATACCTCTTCATTTTGTTAGCTTCGTACATTCAAAAATAGAGTTGCAGCGTGATTTACATATAATGTAGTGCACAATTAAAATGTATAATATAAATTCGACAATGAGCCGACAAGTTTAACACGAAAGAGAAATAATAACTGCAATGTTGACCTTCACTCTGAATGAAAACATTGCTCCGTGCTTGCGGCGAAGTCAACTTTGTAACATGCAGATATATCATCAAGTATTACTGTCCATCAAATGATAAATCAAACAATGAATTTATCGTTCTTTGATCGTTGATAGCGAACCGTGTAATTCCGTTCTTAATCGTCGTGTAATCTTGTGACATGTGACACTGTAATGTAACATAATGTTTTATATTATTTCAACATGTAATGTTCACAACTTGACAACATATTGCAGTATAATAAGTTGAAACTAATGATTCAAATAAAACTACTTGAGTAAATAAAATTATTATATCAACTATTTCAATGCAACTTTATTTTTACTTTTCGTTTCCTCGGAATGTCGGATCGGCGCTGTCTAATTTTACCGGCGGAGTATCGTGCATGAATTTTCTTTGGAATGCCTGCGCGCGTCCAATCATTCACTAAATAAATACCGACAACAAAAGGCAGTCGAGTATTCGCAGTGATACCTGTCAAACGTTTCCCGATGGATTCGCTATAACGAACTTAGACAAAACGCAAATTCTTTCGCGTGATTTACAACTTTTGCGCCAATATCACCGAATGCATGTACCGTAATTACTGGCCATTCGCGTGAAATATTAACACGCCCACGTAGTAAAATATGCCGCGAACGATACGTGTAGCTGTAACTGCGGATGAAATAGTATTTGACTTTTATTATCGTTCGTTCAATAAATTTCGCGTTTTGAAAATTCTGTGTTGAAACGTAAGATAGAATAATAAATAATATCATAAAAAAAGTCATATCAGTAATCATTATAGTGATATCACATACATAATATTGTTTTGTTAATAATAAATTAAAATGCACTCAAAAAACAGATAAAATTTCTTTTATTTTTTACGGAAGAAGGAACTTGGCGAGGTACCGTTTGAAATACTTCCTACAACTGGAATTTTCTTTTTTTGTTTCTGCGAGGAAAAAAATAGAAACAATTTAATATCTATTATAGCTATTTTTGTTTAGTAATGTTATTTTATATAAATATTTTTATATAAATATTATTGACGATATTAATATTCCTATTGTTATTGTTATTATATAACCATCAGTTCGTAATGACTTTTTTAAATGATTTCAAAAAAAGTGGGTCTTACACGTATAAATCAAGCTTATTGAAATCATCCTGTAATTGATAATCTGCAATTGCGTTGTTAATACTGTTGAATTCGCCGACGAAATCGCACGAGAATTCAATCCCTTTTATGTTGAAGAATTTGCGAATGGTACCCTTTCAAATACTTTGCTTCAAGGAGATAGCTACAATAACGAACGATTATTTGTAAAAAAGAAAAGGACCTTTGATTTCGTGAACGCGTTACAGATGTATATCGTCAAGGCCGATACAGGGGGAAGTGATTGTTCATATACGATCACTGCATATCAACGACGTTTTCGGATATACGAGAGAAAGAGTACTGTTTCAAAAGCAAGGTTTGCGTTTCGCCAACCGTTCTGGATTATTTCTGTAATCAATTCTGCAATTTAATTCTGCAAATATTCATAATAATTTGCACAAAATCGATATTTTTGTTTGTTCTGAAACATAATAGAATTTCCATTTAATGACAAAATTATTTCAGTGATTTTGTCAATTTTACTTTTACATTTACCTTTATATAGAATAAAATATTCTACCGAATTTATTGATAAAATTATGCAAACATTCATTCTAAATATTAATAACTTCTTTGATCAATTTATATTTTATTAAAGCATACCAATACTACTTATTTAATACATTAGTAACAATATTTCTTTTTAAACAATTTTACATCATTTTTTATGTATTACCAAAAATGAATACAAATGCAAAAAAAACTTGAAAATAAATGATTTCAAATAAAAGAAAAATTATACTTTGACAATTTAAGATCGAAATAAATTTGTAGCAGAAAAAATTCAATTGGATGTCAAAAAGCGCGGGTGTCGAAAGGGAGCGAGCAAAAACAAAAGACAAGATATCGTGTGTTTATGATTAATTTATTATGGCACTTCAGTTTTCGTTTCACAATCTTGTATGTAGCAATCGCGAATCCCATATACAAGCCTCAATACAGAATCGGCAATCGCAAGCAAACGTGTTACAAATTGTGTCAAACGCCGTGGCTTTTGTTCCGCGAGAAAAGATAGAAAATAAAAGTTTTTATGACAACACTGAAACCGGGAGCAAAACGACCGTTTGATTGATTGGATCGGAGCGTGCGCAATGAATGCAAATAGTCGGCGCGCAATTTTGAAATACACCGAAAGAATAATTCATATTCTAGGAAAGCAGCGGACAACTGCGAAACGAAAGACATTTGCAGGCAATTTTCCATTCATTGCTATTCAGTGGCGCGCCAAAAACCGTTCGCCAAAACGGTGCGTAGTTACGTAAACCCGAGGATGCGAATCAAACGCGACGATCCAACGTCAAACACTCGTTTCGCCAATGTCCCGGAGCACTTTGCACTTCGTGCTCGTACCAAACTGAAAATGAAATCGAAACTTGTACTTGCGTGAGGACGTGCAAGCCCGCGGAACGTAAATTTCATCGACCGCCGAATTAACGTCGACTGAACAAAAACGAGAACATGTAAAAATCCCTTCAAACGTTCATCAAACGTTTCAAAGACGTTTCGACAAGTTCCAATTTTCTCAAACGTAACTCAAAGTCCCTGGAGCCAGAAGAGTTATCGAATTAAAAATCGTTTTCTTACTTTGCCAACTTCTATTCTCAACTCAATAACATCATTCTTTCGTGCAAAGAAGGCATTCAGAACGTCCAATCAAAGTGCATTGAACTTCCAAAAGACGTTCCAACATCTCCGATACCAATCGTTACTTTAGTCTAAACGTCATCGACACCTTAAATCGACGTGCTCTCAAATTTACCTTCCATCGGGTCGTCCCCCGATCCACTTTGTTCGCCGTAGATCGCGCGAAATCATACAAAAGGGGTTCGCGGCGAAAGAAGTGTCCCGGGGGAGGGGGGGAATAAATAGGAAACTTTTGGATGGGATGGTGTATGTATTTGGGGGGTGGGAGATCGAATTGGGTTTTAAGGAGTTAATGGTAGAGAGCCGGGGCGGCGGCGTAAGCGAGCTTGGCTGGGGCGGCATAGGCCACTGGGGCGGCGATTTTGGCGTAAGCCGCTGGGGCGGCGTACGTGTGGTAGGCTGCTGGGGCGTACGCATGGTAGGCTGCTGGGGTGTACGTGTGGTAGGCGGCTGGGGCGTACGAGTGGTAGGCGGCTGCTGGGGCGGCGTACGAGATCGGGGCGGCGATCTTGGCGTAGGCCGGGGCGGCGTAGGCCACCGGGGCGGCGATCTTGGCCACGGGGGCGGCGAATTTGGCCACCGGGGCGGCGGCGATGGCCTTGACGGCCACGGCGGCGGGCTCCTTGCGCACGACGGCGTTGAAGCCGTTGACGGCGTCGGCGGTGTAGTCGACGGTGCGCCTGGTGCCGTCGGCCTCGAGGAGCGAGTAGCTGCCCTGGACGAGGTCACCGTCGCGGGTCTCGAACTGGTTCTTCGAGTCGCCGGTGATGCTGTCCTGGACGTCGTAGCTGTAGCTGTACTGCGGGTGCGGGTCGTAGTCCGCGTCGATGGCCTTGGCGACCACGGCCTTGGCCACCGGCGCGGCGGCGAGCGCGTGGTAAGCCAAGGGCGCGGCCGGCAGCACTCCGGCGTTCGCGGCGGCCACAAGGGCGACGAAAGCGATCAGCTGCAAATGTCGGGACAAACGCTTTTATTCGGGGGAGTCCGATTTTCGCAACGCCGCCAGTTTCCTTTCGCGGCGTTGACTTATTTGTTTTGTAATAAATCAACCTTGACCATTTGTTGTCCCTTCATTTTTTGCCAAGTTTTTATTTTGAGGACATTTTAGCTCACATTTTTTATATGAAATTTGATTGTAAAATAAATTGTTTGTTTGTATCGGGAAAGAAAATTAACAACCCCTTTAAGTGTATTTTCAATTTGGAAGATAATGATATTTGATAATGATTGAATGCATGGAAAATATTTGAAAATCTAAGTGACAGTTTATAGAGATATATTTTACACTTTAATTGCAATTTCTACAAAGTTAAGATGAATTATTTATTTAATTACGTAAATGTCCCACACCACAAAAACAATTGAAATATTTGAATTATAATTATGACCAACTTTTTCATATGCAATTTGGTATGTGATTTGTTCAGTTTATATTAAAATTGCATTAGTATACCGCGTTGCACTGAATACATAAATTAATAAAATAGAATTTAACATATCTACGTGAATCAAACGTACGTCCAATTCCTATAATTTTTTAGAAGCCTTCTATATAAAAATACATATAAATCCTTAAAATATTGACCAAAAATACTGAATTCCAATTCATTGAACACTACTTTGCAAATCCAAAACAACTCAAATCCAACATAAAAATGCGAAAATAATGTCGATCTAAAGCAACTTTGTTACCGTTTCAAAAATCGTACGAGAATCGTTATTCACGTGGTTTCGTGATCAATAAGTTAGCGAAAAATATGGCCCACAAACGTGGCAAAATGAGGACGAAATTGGTCAAGTAACACTTCCAGTAACTTTTCAAGCACCGCACCAGTGAAACGCGTTATAATAATAATTTATAGCAACAAGTGTTGGTTGTTTATTACACACCTTGAAGGCCATTGTTGAGAAGGTTCAGTTGTATCAACTAGTCTCACAATCAGTGATGACCATGGTTAACCAAGTCTGCCTTATATACTGACCACTAAAACTCCCACCATGCTTGCAGAACTTTCGAAGTTCGGAACAGAAATTGCTCCTGAACTTGACAGGGCATTCTCCCCATTTCGCGGCCTATGATACAACGACGTGCCTCAATCTTGCAGTAATTATACGACTTTTCTCGTTTCTTTTATAACGAGACATTCAAATTGTCGGTGCAACGAAAGATCGCGAACAAAGGAGGCTCTGGCTTCGAACAATCAAAACAAGTCTGGGCGTAAGGATGCGAAACGTATCAAATTGATGATTATTTCAAAGGCAGTGAAAAGTTTGTTTCTCGAGAAATAAGCTGTAAGTTGGTAAACGACGAACGACGATTAAATATGGGAATAAGTGCGCCGTGAAATTTTACGGCGGTGATTGGTGTTACTCTTTTATCGCGTTTCATGCGTTTTTGGATAATCAGTTTTTTTTCCGACATTTTATGCTTTGATTAATTAGGTTTAGCAGAGTCCTGTGACTGGGTAGATTGAACTGAAATTGATTTGTTAAAAGTTGATTTGTTTAAAAAAATGTAAAATGAATCGATAGTTTATGATTGATATAACGATTGTTACTGATTGCGTTCCTTTAAAGGTATGATATTAAAAAACGTGTTATTTAAATATGATCAAAGATGAAAATAATATTTTTTTTCGAGTCCTTGCATAAAAATATTTTAATAGTATTTATTTCTTTGCAAAGTTTTATAATAAATTTATTAATAATATTTTAGGAGTTATAAAAATACATTTTTTTCTAATAGTATGTAATAACACTTAATCGAAGTTCATGAAAAAATAGATGAAATACTCATCTAACAACCTTTATTTTTGTACACGGTAAATTAATACTTTTTTTATTCCCTTTTTTTATCCATATGTGTACATTTTATACATGTAATGCATATATGTAATGTATATATTAGAATTTTAAAATGTAAATTGTTCTCGCAGCACTTGATCAATTGCTATGATAACTGTATATAAATAAAAATATTTTAATTTGTAAAATTCGTAAATATAATTATATTTCCTAAATCGAATAAAACATTTTTTAAGCTATAAATTAACGTATTTGAATCAATGTATTTGAAAAAGAATTAAATAATTGACTACATACCATTACGTTCATAGCAGCGAAATAAAAATATTAAAAAAATATTATAATTTCGCTCTATTGTCTAATGTTAACGATAATTAAAATAAAAGTCGAATTTCGACATATCTACAAGATCATAAAAAGTAAGGCACTTTCTCAAATTCGATACTCAATGGCATACATTAATACCAAATATTCTGTGCAAGGACTGAAAAAAATGCAACACATACGGTAAAAAGCTGTCACTTTTACCGATGTCCTTAAAAACTTTGGGATCTGTTCCGTTCGTACATAACGTTCGCATAAATTAATCTCTGGAATGACAAAGTAGTTCTATACATCGGCAAGCGGATTAAAAAGGAAAAAAAAAAAAAACTCGATCAACGAAGTTCTATTAATTTACGTCTTGCATTAATTTTGGCCTTGAAATAAATAGTCCGTCTAGAAAAATGACGATGTTCGCAATGAAACTGTCGCAAATATCGGGGAAGTTGATCGAACAATTTGTTTTTTATCCCGCAGCCATTTTTCAATTCACGTTGATTATTTTAATAACAATCGCAATTTTATAACTCGAAGCAAATCGACGTTTCACATTTTCTTTCACGTAAAACCCGTACATTTTTATTCCGGACGTATTACTAGTTAACAATTATTGATGGTTGCAAAAAAAAAAAA
>JABFOV010000521.1:0-36855 GCA_022817685.1 Aradophagus sp. ZL-2020 | reverse complement strand
GGTCCGTGGTCGCCCCCTGGACAATCGGGGTCTTTCCTTATGATGTTCCTAAATGCCAGTGGCCCGGCGAGCAGCACGGCGGAAAAGCGTCGACGGCGGAAAAGCCACACGCCCGGAGCCGACTATTATATGTTGACGGGTTGTTGGTTGTCTGCTACCGTCGTCGCCTTGGCTACGGCATCGCCAAATCCCTCAACACACACACATCCACGGTAGGGCGCATGTATCGCCCAGTTAATGTCCCAACGCAGACTGGCGCCATCTTTCAAGCCTCGTCTCACGTCTTTAGTAGCTCGATGAACTTTACTTTGCCGCTTACTTGATTATCGTTGGCTATCCATGTAGAAGAAGGATTTAATCATTGTGCATTTTGTTTTTGGATTTTGGTTCAAAAAAAGAGGCTTGGCTGTTGAAAGATGTTTGAAGGAGGCGGAGGGTTGTGGAGGGGGCTGGAGAACATAGATTTTAAATTTAATATAAGGCGGGAATAATGGGCTAGTTTGCTTATGATTGTGTATTATTATAAACACAATTTGCAAGTAAAAGTAGATGTTATTATGGTTGGTTATAAGAAATCTTAAAATATCCAATATCTATTGGTATGGATGAATGTTAGGAAGGAGTCGAATGATTGTTAAATAAAGAGGAATAACTATTTAGGTGGGTTGGTCTAAAAAAATTATACCTGAAACATAGAAAGAAAATTACAGTACTTCTAAAATAAATATGTATTATATTTTTAACTAAAATTCAATGTATAAATTATATTTGTACAGTATAATTGTTAAATTAATTAAGAATTACATAAAGTTTTATGTATTCGAAATTTTTGTCTATGAAAGTAACTATTTCTTGAAATAACTGTACAATCAGTAATTATTTATACGTTAATAAAAAAGTTTTTAATGTCTTTTATTTATACTGATATCAAATCAAAACAGAAAAAACAGAAAACGAACAATTCTATCTTCAAATTAAATTCAACTTTTGTTAATATCATGAACAAACTAATAAATTAAAATTTTTATTTACTTATTACATTTTACAACAGTTTAAATATCTAACCACATTTTTATTTCAAAAAATCACGTTAACAATATTAATTTCCTATAAATAATGTAACTTACTGTAATTTTGCTGCAAATTTTGAATAACGTACTGCACAGAAGCGTTGTTCAATACTTCATCATCATCAACCCCTTCTGGTACAATAAGTATTGGCTCGTTATTGTCATCAACTATACAATAAATATCTTTTGAAAAATCCATTGTCGGGTTTCGATTCTTGCAAAGCGTCAACAATATTTTGTAAATAGAAACCAATTTTTCAGGCTACAGGTATCCCAGTTACCGTTTCTACGGTACAAAAAACATACCATACTTAACCATGACAAATATTATGATCGTCAATTGTTTTAACTGTACTATTCGTTTTTCTTTTGTTTCAATTTTTTCTTGTTACTATCAATGTTCTGTCATGTCAATACAAATTGAACTTTCTATGAACAAGATAATAATAATAAGCAAATAAAAAATGACAAGGAATAAAATAGATCTGTTTACTATTTTTTATTAGGTTATGGCGACCGATAGGTTATACATCTTCAAACAAAAATTTTTAGTTACATTATATTATATCAATATTTTGAATTTTGTGTAAAGGTCAAAACATTCAAATTATAGCTGCAGTGTTACCACAATACTTCGCCTCGCGAAGTAAGCTGCTAGCGAACTGTACCTTTCCTGTTGTTGAGCTCTTAGATTCTGTGATTTGCCTCCCTCGCACGAGTATTCTTCACTTAAAATACATTCAAAGAATATTGTGCGACCATGACAACATTAATAATCTAACAGCAGAGCCTGCTGCTGTTGTCTTTAGCGGCTAATGTCTGGAAGTTACCAACAGCGGGTTTTTGAACGCACGCCAGAATCCAAAGTGACGTGTTTTCAATAGCAATCGTGTGACGTCAGTTGACAAGTGTGTTATTTCACTGTCATCGCCGTTGACAGCTTGAGTCTGACGCGCTCGATGATTCTGCAGCCTGCTCGACCAAATCAAAGTAAGCGCGCGTTTACAGTGATTTTTTTAGTCGGTTGCAAAGATCAAATTGAACAGCCGCGAAAATGATGACTTCAGAAATAGACGTCGACGATTCAGGCGACAGAACCAGCGAATCTGCGATCCTCGAAGTCAGTTCAATGGCAACGGAAGGTATCATTAAATCGGAAAACCGCGATGGAGATTATCTATCTAATTACAGCACTTCTGTGGAAGGATCTGTGGTAAGTTCAATATTTATAAATGTTTTTAATGTTTTTTTTTTTATTTGTATACAATGATGATTTTGAATATTTAATATAAAGAATTAACAACTACAGTTTGAAAAAATTTGTATAAATCATATATACGATATTTCCAACGTTTAAATGCAGAAAATAATAAAATATAATTAAAGTAAATCAACATTATAATATACAAAAAGTTTATATATTGATAAACTGATACTTGTGGTTTCATTTTTAAACGATAAAAATATTAGTCAATTTTATATTAACTATTTATTATAAAAAATGAGTTTAAAAATGGTGTTTGTGTTTTTAGGTCGCATCGCCATCAATTGATAGTTTTTCAACTTTGGCGGAACAAGATATGTCAGACTTTCAAGTAGATATTCGGGATTTGCAAGTTAAAGTAGATAATCCTCAAAAACATGTTGAAACTCTGGAAACTTACATCACATTCCGTATTACAACCAAGGTAGAGTATTTTATCTTTGTTCTATAAAATTTAATTTTAATTGACAGTTTTCTTTTGGTGCAGTTGTGTGTTATAATTATGAATTATTATCTAGTTTTTTATCTTATCTATTCTAATTGCTTGTTATTAGTATTTTACAATTCTAGAATAAACTTCTAAAATAATACTTATTTCAGTCAACTAGACCAGAATTTAGCTCTGGAGATTACATTGTCAGAAGGCGTTACAATGACTTTATCTGGCTGAGGAAACAGTTGGTTGATCTGTATCCTACTCACATAATTCCTGTTAGTATTGCTTATAGTCAAACACAATCACTACACTTGACTTTGTGTAGCACAAAACTAAATGTTTATAGTTTCTAAGATTTTGTTGTTACTATTATTGCTATTTTAATTATGGCAATTTTATGAACAAAAAATACACTATTTAGATATTATTTATATAAATTTCATATTAATATACTTATAAAAGTATGTATCTTAAATTAAAATACATTGTTCTTTGATGAATTCTTTAAACTTTTATACAATGTGACAATATTTTTAATTTTTTTGATATAACAAATCTTTTGCAGCCAATGCCTGGCAAACATCCTTTACTAGCTCAATTGGATCGTTATTCCAAAGAATTTATTATGGCTAGGATGAAATTGTTGCACGTGTTTTTGAATAGAGTTGTAAACCATCCAATTTTGAGTCATGATAAAAATTTAAATATATTTTTAACAATGAAACCAGCTGTAAGTAAAATGAATATATAATGGTATTATATATTAGACTTTTGCATCTAATTTTTTTACTCAAAGTATGTTAAATTGTAGGAATTTAGTCTACACCGTAGCGTACACCGTAAAAATCAAGGAAACGTATTAGGAAAAATGTCAGATTCGTTTCAAAATATCACGAGTACTTATACAATTAAGCAACGTCATTTAGAATTTGAGCAAATCCGTGATTACTGTATATCTTTGACTGAAAAATTGAATACCATTGATAAAATTGGAACTCGTATTCACAAAGAAAGACAAGGTTTGTTTAGTTTTTTTGAATAACATAATAAAATAAATAAAGTGGTTACACATGCAATTGTATAATTGTACTTTATAATAATAAATAAAACTTGTACCAATGACAGATTATTTAGCTGAATTGCAACAACTGCATCCAGTGTTTACTCTCTGGGCTACCTCTGAACCAGAATTAGCTCCAGTCTTATTAGCCATAGCTAAAGCAGTTGAAGCTAACGTTACAGCCCATCAAAAATTATTGGATTCTCCTCTAAGTGAGGAAAGAGAATATATTGTGTACATTGATGCCGTCAAAGATGCTTTGGCTCGACGTGACTGTATGCAAATTAATTATGAAATGACTGTAAATGAATTGGCAAAAAGACGACTAGAAAAAGACCAGGTAGATTAATGTTTGATTTGTAAGACGATTCAAGAATTAGGGTAAATGTAATAATAATTGATTATAGATGAATTAATATCCATTGCATTAAAATCAGAAAAATAGACAATGCATTCCAAATGACTGATCTTTTGTAATCATTTTTACAGCTGGCAAATATGTCGGGTAATTCAGCAACAGGTCAGAGTTGGAGTGGTTCATTATGGAAAAGTGAGACGCGGGACGAAAAGTTAGAAAGGCTTGGTCAGATGATTCCGCGTTTGGCAAAAACTGTTGAAATACTGCAAGATCGTCTAGAATGTGCCAATGAAAATTTACACAGTGATCTAGAACGATGGAACGTGGAAAAGCAAGCTGACTTGAAAAATATGTTGCTATTAATGGCAGATCAACAAATTCAACATTATCAACAGTGTATGAATGCATGGGAGGATGTGTTGACTGGAATGAAAGTAGATGCTGTTAATACCGACATATCTGGGGGTGCTCCTGTAAAAAACTATATGTTATAAACATTTTGAATCAGTCAAAGTTAAAAGTTGCACTTTAATGCAATGTTTATAATATTATAATTCCCTTTTCTTCATAAATTATTGTTTTCACTTTAAACCGTAAAAGTATATTTATTACTATTTGATAAATAATTAAAATTTATGTTAATCTTTTTTTGTGTATTTCCTTATAAATATTGTATTCAGTTTGATGTTAGAATAATCGATTAAAAATGTATTAATGGCGTGTATATAATAAGTTTTCGTCACACCTGCATGCGAAACGCGACTTCGCGCCCTGCGAAACGACGCACGAAGTAATATGTCGCGCCCTAAGGCGCGAAGTGCTCCCACGGGCGCAAAGTAATACTTCGCGCACCTTCGCATGACACAGTGTCACGTGTCACATACAGATTATGACGAAAAATTATGTCCGTGTCATGTGCGCGAACTGCCATTAACGCTTGGCCTAACTCTGGCACTCGGAACAACGCTCGACCTCAGTTCGAAATGACAGTTCGCGCCCTTGATACGAAAATAACTATTAATTGAAAAATATGTTGGTATCTATAATTAATAAAAGTGAATAATTATTAAACATAAGTGTAATTAAAAAGATTTAAAAAGTAATTTTTATTAACGGAAGGATGGTACAGACATTTTTCAACAAATACGCGTTACATGAAAGAAACTGAAATTTCGACCATTAACAATGAGAGTTCGTTAAGTAAAATTTATGTATATTTTTGGCAATATGGACCAATCATCAATGCAATAAAATGGTATGAAATTCAATAAATGCGTATTCAAGAACAGCAACACTTTCTTACATTCAAATTAAAGATAATTTATATTTACTGATTTACTGGTTTAAATATTTTGATTGAATTTTGAATTCCCTGAAATGTACGACGCTGAAATCTACACTGGTTATTTTATAGTTTACAATATTTTAAGTTTGCTTTTTTTCTTGATAATGTATTATAAACTTACACAGCGTTGTTCTCTGTGATATAATATTGCGGTGGTTTAAACTATATGGTAAATCTTCGTTGATTATTTTTATTGCTTCAAGGCTCATTTTGTAATTTTTTCAAATGAATTTCTAATTCTTATACACAATATAAAATTGAACAAAAATGAAATTGTTCGTCAATTATTTCATTTTCCAGTTTTATTAAAAGTGATGTCACTTTAAAAATTAAAATATCAAATATTTCTTTTACTTAATAATAATTATATCAATAAATTACGTTAGACGAATTTGGAATAAAATTATACAAATATTGTTAAAATTTAATTTAACTTAAAACAACAAAAGAAAATCAATATTTATAAAACAATTTCATCTTGTCAAATTAATCTTTGTACTTATCAGAAATTGTTGTGTACTTGTGTATAAGTACAATTTATTTGTAATATAAAAACTTTGACTTCATTCATACCTTATGTTCCTAAACTACAAAATTAATACCAAATGTTACGATTTAATAGCAGGTAAGAATATGTTACCTTATTAAATCTATAAAACTATCTCTACGATATACATGACATTTTAAAAGACGTTGTGATTTTCCTTTGACTTTTGTCACCGAAGAACACTGTCAAGATTATTTGAATTTTCCAATCAGTTACAAGTGGAAATTATTATTACTATTATTTTATTAAAATTTATTCATTTTTTGATAATTTAATCTTTCATCTTTTGTTTAAATTTTGCAACCAAATGTAAACATATTCTTGAACTATAGAATTTAAAATTAGGTATTAATTCAAAATCAATAAAAAATATTAAAAATTAATGAAAGAAATACAAAAAAGTATCTCGCAATTATATAATACAATTTCGCATGATTTTTCTATGAAATATAATTTCATAGAAAAATTTCATTGATTTAATTTCATTGATTTTTCTATCAAATAAATAAATAAAAAACATTTAAAAATTAGCAATAAAAAATGAAGTTGTACCCCTGAAATTAGTGTGATGCTAGACGCATCAAGGGATTATTCTCAATAATTTCTTTTAAGTATTTACAAATTATTGGAAGAATAAATCACTGTCAGATGGCTTTAACGTATTTACAATTGTTATGTAACGCTAAGAGAGATCACGTGTAAAAAAATACCAGCAAATTTTACTTTTCCAATCGATGAAGACAATATGCTGGAGCATTAAAGTAATTTTTTCACTTTTTTTCTCTTTCTCTTCCATTTTCAGTCAATAATTTATCGCATACTTAAACGATAATTGCTAATTAATTCAATTAAAATCGACAGAGTTATGGAATTCTACCAGATTATCCACATCGATTAAGCTAACAAGTGAATCAGCTGAAAAATAATGAATAATGCATATGATTAAATATTGAATAAGAAGTCAATATTATAAGTTACTTATATATTCAGACATTATAGAAAAATTATTAAACAATTACATATGATATACAAATTAAGCGATGACCAAAAGAAACAAGTAAATTTAAGAAAGTTAACGAACCTGTTACTGCCATGTCCGTTTCTAAATATCGCACCATGTGAGCATAAGGTTGCTTAATTTTTTCACGTAAACTTGCAGCTTTTGAACTTGTGGGGTTCCATGGTTTTTGGACGGATTCTGTGAGCGTTTGGACTTGCTTCATGGACTTGCTTTTCATCTCATTGAGAGGCAATATTTTCATTATTCTATACTCGCTAGTTTCTATATTCCACGTGAATTCACATCCTCCTTCATATTGCTTTCTTTCTTGAGAACTATGGTGAAATATTAAAAATAAAACTAATGTTTGCAAAATGGTTTCACTTTTCTAGGATAAAATGCAATTTTTATTTGAATTTAAAAAATAAATTTTGTTCCAATTCAAACGTGAGAACAATTATTATTGGAAAAAGTGAAATTTCCATATAACAATTCGTGAAGACTTTAAATTTAATGATTAAAATTGCTTAGCAATTCTTAGGAATGTATAAAAAAGGTATTAAATAATGTTTTGGAAATATTTAAAGTGTAAAAATTAATAAGATATTATAAAGCATACCATTGGTTTTGTCCATAAATGTCACTGGCTTGAATTTTCAACATGAGAAGACAAATAATGTCGCCACTGAGTGCACAAATTTGAATGATTTCGATGTCATAATCACTACAGTGCCAGTAATTCTTATTGTATTTGTTGCAAATCCAATCAGCTATGTGATGCGAAAACATTTCAATATCGAAGCTACGTTGATTTATACGCACACATGGCACAGTCTGAAAATATTTAAATAATTATTTAAATTTAAATAATATTAATTTAAATAAATTTAAATAATAAATACATAGTCAACATAAATAACAATACTTTTTTTCTTTAAATAATATTAATTTTTTATATAACTACCATCTTCTCCACTTTGCTGTTACTTATCATTTGCATTTGAGTATAACCAGAGCCATGAACAACCATTGGAAGTACATATTGATAACTGACATATCCTCCAGTTTCTTCGTCTGTAAAAATGTAAAGGATTGTTAAGAAAATTACTTTATTTGAATATAATTATTGAAATATACAATAATGTGTCAAACAACAAACCTTCGACTTCAGTTATCACGGAAACCATTTCGTCATCCAGTTCTATGTAACTTCGTTTATAATGAGCAGTGCATTTGATACTAGGATATTGTAAATTCGCTTTAGGAACTAACTGTGATGAATATTTACATAAACGATCACGATAAACGTTACCGTTGCTCAACTGATTTTGGTTTAATGGTCGGAGTACACTTTTTTCAGCTGCAAACAATATAATGTTTAGTAACGTTGATGCCAGAGAAACTGAAATAATCTTAATGCTAAGAATATATTTTGAAGGACAAACGAGTTTCAATAATGTTGTGATAGTAGTCTTATTAGTTGATTTTTTTCCAAGTTTAAAAAAGTTGTTAATTTTATTACAAGAGTGATTTTGATCTGATCACTCTTGTAAATACTTTTCTAGAGTACATTAAAAATTTATGTTAAATTAAATATTTATCATACCTGAATCGGATTCGGTCATTAAACTGGAGTCTTGTTTTACATTGCAGTCTTCATTTTCACTTTGATCGGAATCAACTCTGTGTCGCCTGGTAATCGATATAATAGGCGACGTTGTCGGCGAATCTATTTGGTGAAAACTAGAATCATGACACTTAGCTTGATCGCGGATGTGCTTAAAAGGCACAATATTTTCCGCATCTTCAGTTTCATCACAAAATTCGTATTTCTTGTCAGCTAATCGACGCTTTCGAAATGAACTGAGCTTTTCACACGTGATCTCTTGAGTGTCATCCGTGAATTCATAAGCTTTCTCAGCCTCCTGAATCAGCTTGTAGGAGGACCTGGTTCTCATTTGTTGATTTGACGACAGGTTTGGCGGCGGCGATTGTAGATTGTTCCTTCTTCTAGACGTTAAGTGGCGAAACGAAGTACTAATTGGCGGCGACATCAGTCGCGATGACGAGGATGGCGATGGACTTATAGAAAGACTGTGTAATGAGTTTATCGTGCTTATCGAATTTATGGCAATTGAGTCTTGAGACGAGTTTGAACAATTTCTATTAAAAACAAAAAGAGATAAAAGAGTTAATGTATAAATGTCAAAAATTTGGATTTCAAATAAAATGATAATTATAAAAACAATGTATAACAATGTATAACAACGTCAAAAAGAATTTAAATTTTAATTGGAGGTTTTTAAAAAAGAAGATTTTAATCTTAATTTAATACATTTTCCTTAAAATTATTTTAAAAAATTAACAAAAGTTTTAAATTTCATTCTGTTGAAATAATAAAGTTATTTACTACAATATCTATTAAATTATTATAAAATCAACTTAATTGTTTTAAATAACTTTTTATATACAAAATTTTTAAATGCATCATTATTTATATACCTTTGTTCTTGAGAAGCACCAGGTTCTGGCGAGTTTTGTTGTTGAAAAGCAGTTGGGTGACTATATTCGGAATTGCTTGTCTTAAAAATATAGGAAGGGGGCATCAGATTTGGAACAAGCCAGGATTGCGGTTTCAAATCAACAGGCAGTCTTTGTGGCGTGGACCTCGGCGAACAAGATCTGTGCTTAACAAGTGTAATTGTATCGCTGCCAATGTTCAGTTCTTCACAAAAATCCTGCAAAATTTCATCCCTAACAGATCGAGCTAAACTCTTAATATTGTCCTTCTGCGTGACTGTTGGATTCTTGCAATTGCAATCCTGCACTTGTTCTGTACAATCGCAGGCTCGCATACTTAAGCTATCGTTAGATTTGTTATTATCACATATGTAATCATTCTGGCAACCGTTGAAAATACTCATGTTCATGTCATCCGACGTATCTTGTCGATTGAATTCGTCAATGATATCGCTTTCAGTGCTAGAATCGCACTTCGGCGATGGTGAGACAGTGCCATCGTAACCTTCGACCTTTGCCTCGGTCTCATCAAACACATCCAACGGCACATCACCAAATGAGATATCCTGTTTGTCGTTACTTTTGGCGTTTTTGTTCCTTGACATCTCCAAATCGACTTTGAATACATGCAGAAAATTGCCCGTGTTGATCACCACGTGGTTTGAATAATTCAAACTAACTTTTGCTTGGAAACGCGGGTATGGCGATATTAAGTCGTAGGTTGTGTGCACCGTTAGTCCATGTTGCAAGCAGTTACACCGCACGCCATTATCCCAATTAGCAGCAAGTTCTATTTTTATAGTAAAAAGGGAATTAATAAAGTAAAATAATAATGAAAAAAAAAAAATAATAAAAAATAAGTTGAATTTACAGGCACATTTGTTTCAACAAGAATTATTAGAAATATGACTTCTGCTCAATAATGTAATAGAAAATCATTTTCTTATTTGTAATGTTTATGAAGATTGATGTTTAAACTTTTTAAATAAAAAACTTCCTGCTGTCATATACAATTATTGGTTTCTTTCAAAATTGCAAGAAGTAATTCTGCATACATAGTCTAGAAATTACACTTTATCTTCAAGCAAAAAGGAAATAGCAAAGTAATAATAAGTTTTTATTGTTTTGATTTGAACATGACACATGATGAATAGAAACATTGTTTAAAAGTTACGTCTATGACCACTGTTAACTAACATATATTTGTGTACTTAATTAAATTGTGTAGAAATAATTAAATTAGAATAATAAGTTAAATTGAATTTAATAACTGTTTTCTTAGAAAAATAAATAAATATACACTGAATTCAGTAAATATACACTATCATTTCAGCTGTTTCCTGAACTGTCAAAACGCCTGTATTTTCAAAGCATATTTTGCCTTGTTGTCAAGTAAAATCTGCTGAAATGGACTAGCCTTGTAAATACAGGCGTTTCGACAGTTTAGGATAACAGTTGAAATCGCGGTGTCTTTAAAAGTGAATTTTGCTGAGTTTTTTTCAGTGTATAAATAAATAAATAAATAAATAAATAAATCTAATGATTGATGAATAATCTAAACATTGTGTAATAATCTAAACATGCGTAAATTATTTTAGTAATTATTATATTGTCAGGCAGATAAGTTTAAAATCTGCTACTTTTTGGGACTTTTTATGAAAAATTCAATATAGGATTTTAGAATTGATTACTAATACTTATCACACTTAAATAATGTCAATCCTGTTATATAATTTGTACCTTCTTCTTCATAAGATGCTGCAATTTTCAAACAGTCCTTACAATTATCTAAAGAGGGTACAGTGGTTATTGTTAAATAAGCCCTATCTACTCGTTGTAAAGAGAAATAAGTCATCATCGAACTGAAATATAAATTTGTTTTGTTACTTCATTTATTTCTTATACTCAACTGTTAGTGCATACTTTGTAGTAAAATGAAAAAGAAATTACCATAAGCCATGTATTACTAGTTTGTTCCTTTCATTAGGCCATTGAGCGATTGTAATGTTTAAATCCCGATAAATACTATAGTTGCCAAAAAGAGACACTTCAGCAACTTTTCGAGCAATTTCATTTTGAGTAAAAGCCCACCAGTGCAATAAATATTTGTAATGTCCATTTTCACTACTGAGTACACAGCTGTTTGTGTAAGTCAGTAGAAATTTTCCACATTGAGTCAAACCCAAAAAAATGTGTCTTCAAAAAATAATATTATCATCAGACATTGATTGATTACTTACAAATTATATTATACAACAGTACATATCTTAATATATTTTAACCACTGTTTTAATTTCAGTATTTTAAATACTCTCTAAAATATTATTTTTTATTTTTATAGCATCAAGTGTAATAACGATTAACAACTTTATAATACATCTATAATTGGTAATAAAAATAAAAATGTCTATACCCTGCTTCTAGAGCTGATTTTGGTATAACTCGGGAAATTGGCAAACATCTCCATGATGGGATAAATGTCATCAGTCTTTCTTCAGGAGCATAACTGTGCAACGCTGTACTACCTCTTATCTGCATTAAAATAAGAATGGAATCGTTAAATTAATTTCTAGGTAATAAAATAAATAAACATTTGTAAAAAAAAAGTTTGCTACATTATTTTGCAACAAATTTAACCCTTAGTTTATTTTGATTGTAAAAGTAAAAATCTATCCTTTAATTTAGAAAATAGTGTATTATATAAAATGAGACTTTATTTTTGATTTATGAAAAACACTGTAAATTTCCTACACATATGATTTTATTAATTTGACCATATTAATTATACAATTAAAGTATGTATTATTCATCAACATTTATAAAAGTACTTTGTTAGTATCTATTTGACTTTATTAACAATGTGATAACTTTTTAATCAAGTCATCAATAAAACTTTTTCTATTTTTTTTTTTTGTTACAAATTAAAAATTAAGTGTAATGTTGAATAAATTTTTTTTATTTTCGTTTATCAAAGACAAAATCTGCATTTCAACTAACAAAACTCATCGAACAAAAAAACCAACGCAGCTTATCAATCCTATGCCATCTCAAATCTCGCAATCAATCTTATTTCCATTCAATTTTTTAACCAATTTCCGCTAACAGACAAAAGTAATCCTTTTTCTGGTTTTCCTTCACGAATTTGGAAAGAATCATTGAAAAATTTATCAATTCAAAATGCTTGAAAGCTTTGAACTTAAACTTAAAAACGCTCATTAACAGAATCAAACATTTCAGCAGAAAGTAGCCAAATTGTTTATTAAATTACTTTCCGCTTGTTTGTCTGAAATTATAAGAAGCGCTTAAGCAGACGAGTGGCTAAACAGGTATGAAAAGAAACCAACGAGCGCAAAAGATGTAAAAAGGGAAGACAATGGGACTGAAATAAAAAAGAAAAAAAGGAAGAAAAAGAAGGGAAGGAAAGTTAAACGGTCAAGTATTAGCACTGTAGCATGCTGAGAAATTCAAGAATGCGGCGTGAATGCGAGCGAAACGAGTTGACAAGTTAGAAGAAATGGTGCAGTCGGCGAAAATAATCGAACATCGACAGCAGCGGACCTGTCAACTGTGGTGCGACTCGGCGAGCTTAACCTTACTCACCTCTCTGGTAAAAAGTTTGTTGAGGAAGTGTTTCCTGCTCCTGTAGTGGGACGTTCGTTCCAGTACCTGTCCGATGATTCTGCATTTATACTTTTCCGACATATCCGAGTAGCTCTCATTACAACAGTCTGAGGTAGTGTCGCAAGATGACGCGTCCGCCATTTTTAAATAACTCGCAGCGTTCACGCGAGAATCTATTCCGTTCTGACTTTTCTCATGCCGCGTGCCCCCGCCGCCCCCGCCGAACTCATCATCTTCTTTATCTTCGTTATATAGGTACCAAACCTTAGACTGGTTTTCACGGCGGGACGAAACGGCATTGCCAATAGTTCAAATTATATGGCGTATTCGAGTAGAAGCATTATTCTCTAATGAAAAAGGACACACTTATGAAAAGTAAATTGTCTGTTTTTCTTTATTAGAGAATAATGTTTCTGCTCGAACATACCAAACATCCAGACTAGGTATAAATTACTAGCTGAGTGTAAACAATACTATAATTTAATAAAATCATTGTTAATTAATAATTAATTATTAAGTAATAAAATCATTGTCAATTATTAAGTAATAATTATTTTATTACAATAAATTTATAATGAAAACAAAACACAATTGTTATCAATAATGCATTGACATATTTTTTGAATATTTACTTTTCGTTTACTATGATATGCTCAATTATATAAACATTTCGTAAACAAAATGAAAAAAAGAAATAAATTACGTAAATAATTATGGTTATCCAAAATGTTTTATACCGAAATATAACAGACAATTTAATTTGTGTGAATGAATTTTTTTTCAATATAAAATATTGTTTATTGTTTAGTAATCAAAGCTGTGAAAATAAGTAGCTTTTCTAAACAATTTGACAAAGTGTTTCGGTCTGACTTTTTCTTCTGCATTTAACTTTGTTAGGTATAAGAGAGATACAAAGCCAACAATTAGTGGAATTTTTAGTAACCGAAGATGTCAAGGGTCACGGTTTCTTCGGTTATCAACAAAATTTTGTAAAAAGGACAGACTATGATGTTTACATGAATACATTTTTTTGATCATAATGAAAATACTGTTAAAAAATAAGTACCACCACACAATATTCTTCATCGGTTCCTCTCTCTCATGCGCAGGTTTCTGCGCGGTGATTAAAAACAGAGGATATGCTCTTGCCGATTATTCCCCTAAATTCCAAAGACTTCATTTCATGAACAGACAGCACTTTTCAGTGAACTGTCATTTTAGGGTGACACTTGAAATGTGTTGTTGGAATAGGCTCTATCGTTACGTGTTTTTATATTATAACCGTATAAACTGATGTGGTGCCAAAAAGTAAATAAGAAGAAAACGTGTTTTTAATGCAATCAAGTCATTTTGTTAATTATTGTTAATTATTTTTGTGAAGATGTGTTGAGATGACATTTGCTTTTTAGCTGTTTTCCACGTCATTTACATTCAAAAGTTTTTACTAAACAATCATTAAAACCCCAAAAAAAGTTGATAAAAAATGACGTCAATTTTTGATCAGTATGAACAAGCTTCTCAGCGTTCGAAACCAATACAATCACAGTCCATTCGACCAGATATTGTGAGTATCAAAACACTTTTTCATCTTCTTGCATATTTATCATTGAGATTAAATTTTTTACTGTGTTTACTTTTTAATAGAGCGCCACTGGCTTCATACAAATGAAACTTCAAAATGAGAGCCCGATTTTCACTAAGCAAAAAGTCAATTTTTCACCAACAGATACTATTACACATTTGTGTATTAGTAATAATTATATTGTCATTGCGATGACCAACAATATTATTCTCAGAATCGACATGAAACATCCAGAAAAACCTGAAGGTGCAGTTTCAGTACATTTATTTTGCGATGATTTATTTTTTTATTAATTTAATTCATCAATTTTCCCCCATTTTTAATTTCAATTGTGTTTTCTTATTTCAGAAATCGATTTATCTAAATACACATCTAATATGAAATTATCAGGATTATTTCTTGATCCTTTGGGACAACACTTACTCATAGTTCTTATTCCAAAACAAACTGAGAAAAGTGATAATTCTATTCCTGAATTACTCTACTTACATAGGAAAACAACCAAAGTGAAACAGGTTCATTTAATAATATTTTTCAATTGAGTTACATGCATTTTATTTTATATTATGTATAAAATTATGATCAATTATCTTGAACTCTATTATGTTGATGTTTAGTCGGCTAAATGTAGAGGTCATGAGATTACTGCAGTTGCATGGAATTTTTCCAACACGTCGGAAACTACTTCAGGTCCTATTCTGCTAGGTACATCAAAAGGATTAATTTTCGAAACAGAGATCAGTTTAGATGGAGATAAAATTTTTTCAACAAGCTTAGAGCAGTATTGGCGACAGGTAAATACCATTTTCGTTGCATTTAATTATTGTTTCAGATATTTTTATTAACATTGCTAGGTATGTAGATGTATTATATATAATATATAGTATAATATTATATATAGTATAATATAATATAATATAATAGTATTATATTATATTATACTATTATAGTTTTTAATATTTGTTCTCCAAGCTTCCTAATTATCTACCTCTTTATGGAACTAAAGAGGTTGAAGGACTGGTAAGTTTGAACCACACATTTTTTTTTTACAATTAATGATTATTTTTTTGACGAAGAAACTTTGTTAATTGAAAAGATCTGCTTGTCTCCAGAAACACTTATTAATTATAAACAAATTAGATATTATTTACCTGGGTTGACTTATATCAAATTTTTTGTGTAGCATATTGCATAAAAATAGAATTAATAAAGTTGTATTTTTAAAGTAATTTTACATAACGATTATAGTAAAGATGAATCTAATATGAATGAAAAATGTTAATAAATGTTGTAAATCATTTGTTAATATTACAATTAAACATAATTTAAAATTGTGGTGTTCTATTCTGTAGGTTTTCGATATTGGAAGAGGTAGTAAACCGCCGATTACTGGACTAGAATTTCATAAAGTACCAGATTCTGATAGATACATAATTATTGTTACAACTCTTATACGTATTTATCAATACATTGGTCCAGTAAACAATCCTGATGAAAAGCCATTATTGCAGCAAGTATTTAGTAAATATTTAAATGTTAAAGGTAAGCAACGATTTTCTTCTCAAGTTTTTTTTTTTTTTTTTTTTTTTAATCGTTTCTATATTTTTCTGAATAGTTCTAATTATTTTGTTTATGATTTGCAGAACGATTTAATCAGCTGGAAAGTTCGTTGCCATATTCCAAAATGCAATTTTATTATCCTTCACCGCGAGCTTTCCCAACAACATTTGGTTGGTTAACAGAAATAGGAATTTTGTATGCACAAGTAATTATTATTTTCATACTTCGAAGTGTTTAAGCCATTTAAATCACAACAAAATGTCGATACAAGTCATATTTAACAAAACAGAATATTTCATGATCAATACAAATTATGTTAAATATTGTTATTATATCAGTAATTTTCACATTATAATAGGTTGATCCTAAAAATGATCCTGAGAACGTTTTATTCAACCAACAAATGTTATCTTGCCCTCAAAGTAGTCTTATGAGTAGCAGTTCAACTGATGAGAAGTCAAATTCACCTCTTTCGTTCGTTCTCACGCAATTTCACACCCTGCTCCTTTACAGTGATCATGTGAAAGGAATATGTTTGTTGAATCAAGAACTAATATTTGAAGATATATACAATGATGTTGGTATACCTTTAAATTAACTATGTTTTCTAACAATTTAATTTAGCTTATAAAAAAAATTTTAAATTAATTTATTAAATAAAATTTTTGCTGCATGTATAATGTAATAATATATAAAAATTATATTATTTAGGCGTATGGTAAACTAGTAAATATTATAAAAGATCCTATGACCGGGACCATTTGGGCATATAGCGAAAGAGCAGTTTTTAAATATAAAGTTTCAAAAGAAGATAGAAATGTTTGGCAGGTAATATTTATTACACTAGAACATATTTTATTCTATTCTATTTCAATTTCAATTTAAAAGAAACAAAAATTAAAATAATTACATCATGTTTAAAGGTTTATGTAGACAAAGGCGAATTTGAGCTTGCAAAACAATATTGTAAGGACAATCCTGTTCATATTGACCAAGTATTAATAAAACAAGCGGAAATGCTATTCAAAAACAAAGAGTAAACAATTTGTAAATAAATGAAAATCAATTTATAATATAGGTTGTAACATTCTTATTTTTAATATTATTTTCTTATAATATAGGTTCGAAAAAAGTGCCCTGGTATATGCCGACACACATTCATCATTTGAAGAAATCTCGCTAAAATTTTTACAAGCCAATCAAATTGAAGCTCTGAAAACCTTTTTGAAGAAAGTAAGTATATCATTTTCATTCATTATTAGACATTTTTTAAATTAATACATTATTTACTGTAACATTTCATTTCTTTTAGAAATTGGCAGGTTTGAAACCACAAGATACAACGCAAACCACGATGATCGTTGCTTGGATAATAGAATTATTTATGAACCAGATGGGTATTTTGAGATGCGATCAAAATACGAAAGAGAGAATTTCAAAATACGCCGAACTTGAAAAACAGTTTGACAATTTTCTTTCTATTCCTAAAGTTGAGGTGATTCATCTTTGATTTAATGTTTTTTATTCCAACAAAATAATCTAATTAAAAGTTATTTAAAAAATTAATTAATTCTGCAGAACAATTACGTTAGCTAATTCATTTAAAATT
This sequence comes from Aradophagus sp. ZL-2020, assembly GCA_022817685.1. Classification (NCBI taxonomy): domain Eukaryota; kingdom Metazoa; phylum Arthropoda; class Insecta; order Hymenoptera; family Scelionidae; genus Aradophagus; species Aradophagus sp. ZL-2020. Next base: position 18,883 of record JABFOV010000521.1, on the reverse strand, counting down.
TTAAAAACATTACAGGACTGCGTGCGAAGGAATCGCAACGTAATATACAATTTGTTGGCTAGTCATGGGGATAAGAAAAATTTAATTCGTCTGTCAATCATGCATTGTAATTATGAAGATGTTATTCGGCAGCATTTATACGAGAAGAATTATCTTGAAACGCTGGAAATTTTGAAAAAACAAGATAATAAGGAACTTTTCTACTATTTCACTGGAATTTTACTGCAGGAAGTGCCAAAGCAGACAGTAACTGCTCTGATATCTCAAAGTCCACAATTGCAGCCATCGAAATTGCTACCTGCCTTAGTATCATGCACCAGTGACGAAAAACACGCGAAAGAAATAATACGTTACTTAGAACATTGCATCTACGAGCAAGGTTGTCAGGAGCAAGCAATTCACAACCTCTTGCTCTCTTTGTACACTCAGTACAAGCAAAGCGAGGTCATGCGCTACATAAGTTCTCAAGGTGGATTTGCTGTTGATCTATTTCAGAGTTCAACTAGAATCAGATTATTTTTCTGTTATAAATTTAAATTATAATATTTGCTGTAAGATCAGGAATTGAAAGTATTTTGTTGTATAATAATTCGAAAATCGTTTAAAATTTATTGCAGGTCAAGATATAAGTATGGTGCACTATGACGTTCACTTTGCATTAAGGCTATGTCAAGAAAGAAATTTAACAGAAGCATGTGTGCAACTATCAGCATTGCAAGGTCTGTGGACTACGGCTATAGATTTGGCATTGACGATACATGAAGATCTTGCTAAACAAATTGCTGCAATGCCTTCTCATCACGGCAATTATGAACTGAGAAAAAAATTGTGGCTAAAAATAGGTAGAGAATTATCAGTTGTTCAAATTAATTTCACTTTTCAACTAAGTCTAAATTTGTATTTGAACTTTATTGCAGCTGAACATGTAGTGAAGGAACGAGACGATATACAACAAGCAATGGACTTTTTGCAACAATGTGATCTCATTCATATAGAAGATATTCTACCATTTTTTTCAGACTTTGTGACGATTGATCACTTTAAGGATGCAATTTGCAAATCTTTACAGGTAAGTTATACTATACAAACTTTACAAATAAGATATCTATACAAATTTATACTTTAAAAAATTATTATTTGTTTTGAAGGGATACAATCAACACATACAAGACTTGAAAGAAGAAATGGAAGAAGCTACAAAAGCAGCTGAAGTGATTCGTCAAGATATACAAGAATTTCGTACAAGGTACCATAAAACATGAATTAATTATTTATTTTAGTTGAAAGAAATACATGTCGGTGATAAAAAAAAATAAATAAATAAATTTATAAAAAATAAGGAAAAAGTTCAGTCAAAATCTTTGTTATTCTTTGCAGATGTACTTTTGTCCACACTAGAGATCAGTGTAACATGTGTAATGTGCAATTATTACTAAGGCCTTTTTACATTTTCCCATGTGGACATAAATTCCATAGCGACTGTCTGGTGGCCACGTTGACGCCCATGCTTTCATTAGATCAACAAACAAAATTAGCTGAGCTTCAGCGGCAATTGATTATAAGTTCAAGTAAACCAGATGATAATAAGTCAGATGGCACTGCATCCCTGACCACCAGTGAACAAATAAAAGCTGATATTGATGAAATAGTTGCATCTGAATGTTTATATTGTGGCGATTTAATGATTGAGTAAGGATTACGTGTTTCTATGACTTAAAAAAAAAAAATTAAAATTAAAATATGTTATGCTAAAAATATTAATAATGATTGTTTATTTCAGGTCAATAGATAAACCATTCATCGAAGAAAAGGATTATGAAAAAGTTATGAAAGAATGGGCGTAAAGTTAATGTCAATGTTTTTGGTAAAATAATAATGTATGCAGATTTTTAATAATCTTCAATCAAAACATAATTGTTGATATTTTATAAATATCAACATACATATAACAACAATATAAATATTTAAACCAATAGGTTTGAATAAAGAAAGTTACATGTACATATAAAAGTATAAATTGTACGATCTATATGTAAAATAATGTTTTCTGTATTTACATCATACTTTAAATAAATATTTAATATAAATTTTTAATTAAAAACTCGCATAGTCAATATCATATACAAATTATAAGTAAATACTTGCATGGGTGATGAATCTTAATTATAATAATATAATATATATAAGAGTAAATCAGTCTAATCTTTAGTATTCATGGCAGTATAAATACTCTCTGCTTTTTTATCTCTTTTACTGACAGACTTATTACCATAAATATAATACCTTAGTGGCTTATTAGCCCATTCTGGTCCTGCACTATCAATACCAATTCTGGCACACTTGACAATTTTTATGTCTTCTTTTTCTTTGTTATTTTCTATCCACATACTCCTCCAGTGACACAAGGAATATTTATTGTGGGTCACATCTAATTTTAAAGCCATGCACATCTTTGATGGCCCATTACACAACTCATGGGTTTTAAAACTTTTTACAATCTTACGCTTTTCGTTTGATCTTGGTTTTAAATTTCGGTTGTCTTCCATTACACTGAATCCTTCCAAAGGTTCCAATGCTCGGATCAAAACTGCACATCCTAAACCTAAAGTAATATTTATGTACATGTAATCCTTTCAAATCAAATCGCATATTTTGACATGATAATAATTTGTTATATAATTGAAATGCAAGAGCTACCTTGACTTGAGATATTGAAACAATGATACATTCCATAAGTAAGGTAGACATAAGTAGTGCCTGGTGACATGTACATAGGCAAATTACGAGGTGTTACTTTGTTTTGGTATGTCTGAGAAGCTTTGTCTATAACTCCTAGATAACTTTCGGTTTCTACAATTTTTCCTTTTAAAATAGTATTATCATCCAATTTTCGTATTAAAATTTTTCCTATGTAAAACAAAATTTATTGAAGACTAGAAGTACTAGAAGTATTTTGAAATATAATAAAAAATATATGTTTCTTAATATTACAACTTTATAGGATCGCAATTTATATTTTAATTACCTAATAAATTTTGCGCCAGTTCTTCGCAAGGAGTATCAAAAAATGAAAATGTTAGTCTTTCAGAACATAATGATCGTTCCCAATCAGTTTTTGGAGGATCTTCAATATGTTTCATACCTTCTTCAAGTTTCTGGTTCTTAACAACTTGGGCATTTCGTTTTGTATTGTTTGTTTTCGTAATTTTATCTTCGTTGTGATCCTTATCTATAATTTAAGGTTTTTTTATTTTAATGTCTTATTGACGTTAATAATTAAAATTAAGCAATACTATTAATATTATTATAAAATAAAACAATAATATATTAATTATTGAATTTGCTCTCACCATCATATTTTTGGTTACCAAGCTTTATTCTTTTTGATTTTTTAGAAGTCATTATTAAATACAATGCATTACTGGTATTTAAATTCGCATAAATGCAAAGATTTTTTTTTGGCAGTGACCGACTTAAACACCAAACACCATTTCCCATTTAAGAATATAAAAATCAATTGCTTTGATGTTACTCTGTAATACATGGGAGCATAAAAAAATTCGAATTATGGCATGAGACAATTACTATAGTGACAGAAGGTTGGTCACACTTCATAGTTTTTTTTATATGTTCCTATACCAGTTGTAAAACCTTTACAGTTTAAATTTCAAATAAAATATCCGAAAATGCTAAGAAAAAAAATGCATAAATAAAAAAGGCAACAAATTTAATAAGATAATGAATAATTAGAAAAAATAGAAGTAAATTTTAATGTATTTTTACAAAATTCGTTGAAAATAAAATTGTTTTGTAGTATTTAGATATTCTTAAAAAAACATATACAATATTGTTTTATGGCTGATTTGAATCTCTTGATCAAAATTTGTTCATTCACATTCGTTTCAAACTTCTTATTTAAATTGAAAAAAAGTAATATTTTTTCATGTTATTTACATAGTTTCTTTTTCCATGTCAAGTATAAATAATGTATATAATACGTTTTTTTTACATTTAATCTATAATTTTAATAATAAATAAGATGTCGATTAAATTATTGTAGTATAATTATTTTGATTTGTTTTTATATTAATCAACTTTACAGTTTTCCTTGACTTACAAAATTTGACAATGTGTTAGTAAACAGTTTTAAATCAATCAATCCAGGTCATTGCACTTCTATATCAAGAAAGAAATGAATTTCATTCAGTTATTCAGCAGAAGTTAGAGTAAAGGTAATTCTTTCACTTAATTGTCTTTGATTCAAAAGCATTTTCTTCAATATTAATTTTGATCAATTCCTCAGTATTTAGAACAATTTCTTTACAGAATGACATCTGTTAATTAATTAATACTATTCTGAATAAACGTTTTATTTACAATATATTTCACAAAATTTTGCACAAAATTAATAAATATAATTCTTTATGATTGCACTGAAAAGTATATATTTCTATACTATAATCATTATTAATTCTTTATTTCTAAACCGTAAATTAAGTTAATCGAAATTGAAACAATACATTTAGAACCATTATATATATGACACTTTAAATAACATAAAAATTCGTGGAAAGACAGAGTCAAGGCATCAGAAAATTTGTAGCAAAGAACATATATTAAAGACATCTTGTAAAATATGTTTATATTATAATTTTTTCAGTCACACGTACGATTTTTTAAACAGAATTTAATTTAAATTTGTATACAGAAAATTGAAATACAAAAGTTTTCTCTTGCCTTTCTGTCTTAACGTCTTATTAATTACAATTAATAATACTAACACTTAAAATTGTATTACTGATGAAAAATTATACTGATTGATCCATTTGAATAGTTTCATATAATTGAAAAAGTGCGTCTTGTCCCATTTCAATTACAATTTCAATTCAAAATCAATTGAGTAATAAATCTTTGAATTTTATAGATATTCATTTAACAAGTAAACGTTATTGCTCTGTTAATATTTAAAAAATTAGAGTTTGAACTAACAATTTACAATCATTTTCTTAAGATGCTGTACAACGTCGTTCTAGGTTTAGTCTCTACTTCAATATTACAATCAATTTTTAAATATTCATAATAATTTACTATTATTAACACATTACAACAATAATAAATTTAATTAAATAATACAGTATTAAATGTAGTAACATTATAGCGTAGGTAATGAAAATAATGTTAGCAAGAAATATTGGAACAGATACCTTCACAGAAAGATTAATATTTTCAAATATTATAAGTTAAATTTTGTTATAAAAGTATGTGCCTTTATAAATCTGTAACGATCAACAGTTTGACCTCTAAACTTTTTTTCAGTCATACATTATACAGTTATTTTATTAGCTTTTGTTTTAAAATATTTGGAGTAAAGTACTACTATTTTTTTTCACTCGTTACAAACTATTAAATATCTGAAAAACATTTGTTGCTAAAAATTATTTTACAAGAAATACTTTTCCATATTATGGAATGTTATGAACAATTCACATATGGTAGCTATGCATACAGAATGCATTTAATGCACCTTATGTACCTAATTTTTTGGTATTTTAAACTGCATAACAATTTATGATTCATTTAATTTTCAATATTCTGGGTCTTCTTTGGGCTTTCTCCTAGGATCATTTGCATTTAGTGGAAAAATTATTGGTGTTTCCGCCGTGTGACCTGATGGTTGGTGATTATAGCTGGTCGTTATTTGATCATTGGACCAAAACCTTCGAGATGACATTATCCTACAACTAAAAAACAAACATTTTACTAGTTTTGTTAAATTATACAAAGGAAAACTCTTCATATTACAATGTGTTAAAAATAAGCTCAGCGGCTGCCTTGATATGCCATATGTTAGACAGTTATGTAGGTAAAAGATAATAGTTTATAATTAATGAAAACAAAATTTAAATTTACTAGGCAGATTACTTCTTTGATCGTTTTATTGATCGTCGCCTAGCATATACTAACATCAACTTATATCAGTATGTCCAAATTTGTGTTTTTTAAGCAACTTTAGAAGCACTCGGAATAGTTGTTAAATTAAAAGCATTGTAAATTTGTTAATTTAGTATAGAAAAAACTATTAATAGATAGATATTAGTAAGAAGATTAGAATAACAAATCAAATGAAACAAATCAAATGAAAATGACCATTAAAGTTAATCAAAGCAAAGTCACATTATCAAGAGCATGTTAATGTTTATATACTGAAATATGAAGAAAAAGAGAAGATGAAGAGATTCGTTGATCGAATCTTACAAAGTCATCAATCTCAACAGAAAAATCATCGGAGTTAGTGACAGGAGAGTCCATGCTTTTATGAGAATCCTCTAAAACTCGTTCACACCTGCATGTATTTTCATCAAACTTATAACCGCTATTGCAATCCTGAGAATATTTGCATAAACACGCACACGCATTTGGGTTCCACAGTTTGTTGGCAATGCCCGAGCATTTCCTTTCTTCATCTGTGTTCAAACATGCGCACCTACATTCCTCTGGAATGTAGATTTGCCGTTTTGTGCAATGCTGCAAAAAACAGTTTATTTATTTTTCCAATTTTATTTCCCATCAATGATCGGACACTCAAATTTATTATCGAACCATCAATTCATACTTACTTCTTCTTTCGTTCGACATAGGCATCTACACTTCTTGTGTTCCTCAAGAAACACAACTTCTCTTCCAACTTCAACAATTAAATTATCGTTCGTGATTTCCAATTTTCTTACCTGTAATGAATGTTAACAGATAACATCAACATATAAACCGAAATATTCAATGTCAAAAATGCCACAAAATTTAATGTTCAACTGAATTTCTGTTTTAAAGACATCTATTAAATTTAATGAACAAATATCAAAATATATATTTGTACATTTATTTTAATAAGTAGGGTACTTGAATTCTATTTAATGTAAAAGTACTTGAAATTTAAACAAACTTTTTAACCGTGTAAGTATTTCAAGTATATATTTCGAGTAAAGATTGTACGTCTTTATGAGCTCTACCTCAAAGTTGCGAAAAACTGTCTCAGTAGGTTCGCATGCTAGATTGTCGTGCAAACAGCATCCTCCGCATCGTTTAAGTCGCGTACAAAATGGTTTGTATATTACAGAAGAATCAGGTTTTTCGATCATTGGCACCACTTGGAGTTCTGGTTTACATGCCGCTGGCTGAGCTAATTCCACATTAGACCTTTCTGTTCCAATACGACCTGTAAACATTGATGCTATATTAAAAATTTTAATATAATACAAATCAAACGAAAATTTTTAAATTTTCTACTACAATATTTACAATTTTTGTTCTTTTTAGATAGATGAAAAGATGGACAGTGAACATTTACAAGCTGTATCATTTGTAAACAAATTCTGTGTGCTAGCTGATGGACTGGTGCCTGGTATAGAGAAATACTTAGCGAAAGAAGTTATTCTAAATTGGTTTGGAAAAAACATCAAAGGAAAGCATCAAGTAGCATTTTTTATTAAAAATTCGAGAGTTTCTACTTCTCATCTATTTAAAACAATCGTGCCTATTGATGCTATCGAATATCAGACTCGTGAATTCATGTAAGTAAAATATAAATAATTGAATATTAGATTAACAAAGAACCTTAAAAAGAATGTTTTCTACATTATACTTATACTACTAGATTATAAACTCCAATTACGATGGCTAAACTAATGACATTAATTGGCAACGGAAAAATCACAAATTACTTTTGCTGTTTTGCATGTCCCTAGTCGGGACAACGAGTGAGCCAAAGAGTTTATCTAATTGAAATACTAATTTGTTGATTATGCACTAGGAAAAGCGCCTCCGACGCAGAGAGGAATAACAATGATCCATCCGAGGAGATGGATAATCAATTACAGAGCAAAAATACGTCGAACTGCGAATGCACCGACTTTATGCCGGAAGTCGACAAATCCAAGCAAATAAGCGAAGAAAAGGCTAGCGAGTGTGAACTCAATGAGGGCGATTTAAACACTTTAAGCAGCCTCGATACCAGCGAGACGAAGCGCGACACTAACGAGACCAAAGTAGAGGAAATGATGTCACAATTTAAGAATATCAAAATGAAATGCGGTCATCGGGATGATCCGGAACTGCTCGAGGCAAAATCTAGTCCTTCACTGAAATTCGTCCAGGCCGAAGGAAGTCTTATGTGCTTCGAAAACGGTCGTAAAAAACGTATGGATAAACCACTTCTTTAAGCAATTTAATTTGATATCATTTGAAATTTGATATTGTTTCAGTAGTATATCAATAACCATGTAAATTGACAATTATGTAAATAATTATTATAAATGATGTACATAGAAAAGCGAAAAAAGTTTTAATATTGAATAATTCTCTTTCATTTAAGGTGGTCTTTATTCAAATATCAATTATTTGCCATCTCAACATACGTGGAAAAAGTACTGTAAATTAGAAATAGCATATTCTATTGGAAAACAGGAGCAGATTCAAGCTGGCCTGACCAAAGAAAAGCGAAAGAAAGTATCAAGGATCAGCGAATCGCGACCCAGCTATTTGCCAACTTTTGAGCAAGTCATTGCTCTGAGCAATCAGCTTGTCCCCGACGACAATCACTTTGGGGGCTATCTGCGTGATTACCACTTTTATTCCGAGCGAAAAAAGTTTTATCAGAATGTACGATCGGAAATGTCGAAGAAGGAGGAAGGCGATGGAGAGGATGCTGCGATTTCTCAAGGCATGAAGAGATTGAAAATCGATCAACAAGCTTTTTTGTTCAATTATACCATCCATTATATTGGATATGAACTATGTAAAATGGATACTAGCGATTGTTAAATGAAAAATCCTTTTAGTTTTAATTTTATATTTTTTATATTATTTAATATCAGAATTTTGATTCATTCTATACTTTTTAAAATATGTTAAAAGAAGTATTAATTATTATTAAAATTATTTTAATTATCTTTGTACTCACTTTCGACAACGAATTGATAGTTAGGATTGATATTAGGATCTGTTATGTTTAAATAGTTATTCATGTCATCCAATGTGTCATATTGGCTTAAAGCAGCAGCGATTCGAATCGATGCCTGCAAAAGAGTAAATATTCTGTTAATGCTCTAAAATTATAAATTCTGTGATAAATAAATTAAATTCAAAAGAGTACAATAAATTCATATGCAATAAAGTAAAATCTTCATTGTTCTCGAGTTACATGAATCCTTCTTTGGATTTAAATTGCACATAACATGTTTCAGTGACCTCAAAATCAAAAGTCAAGACTTTCTAATTTAATAGCATAAATGTTACTTCAAAAAACATTTGCTCCTGTGCAAATGTATATTACGAAATAATCCTTAAATTGTTTCAAGTATTACAATGGTTAAATTTGCACGTTCAAATTTATTAATTTACATTGAAATTATATAATCGATTAATTAAAAGTTACTATAATATTGATTTATCCTTCAAGTACCAAATATTTTTGAACATTTTAATTATTACCTACTTATTTGCACATACAAATTGACTTAAAATCTTTAATAATAATTTAACTATTTATAGAACTATTTTTAATCCTATGTGTTCTATATATAACAATTTTCAGTAAGACAGCTATTGGTTTGGTATATGGGAATCAAAATTAAAATACGATTTCCTCGAGACGTTCTTGGAATGCATCGCAGTCACTTATGAATCATCCGTCTTTGATTACAGATACACCTGTAATCAAGCGTGTGAGTAAGGTAACAATTATTTACAGCTGTAAACTCAGGTCAACAGACCTCGATTATAATTAAGTTGTAATGATCTGGATGATACTAAACTAAAGTACTTTTTGGTGTGATGCAATTATTACAATTAAAATCAAACCCTATATTTGATCAAAAAGACAAATAATATACTATATTATGTGGAAGCGTTTGAAGAAACTTATAAGTTAAATGTTTTATAAGCAGATACTCAAATCAGACGTGCAAGTAAATTTGGGACATGGAGGTAATAATTGAAAGTCAGTGTCTCTTTTTAAACTGGGTATTTCCCTGTGTCAATACGTTGAGCACATGTGCAGAATTCAAAGGAACTGTCGCATTATTTATACACGTTTTAAACATTTTATGGTTGCATAGTAATCTTTGTGAATCTACATAATCATAAGTGCGTCTGTTAATTAATGATCAGGATACAATATTTAATAATTAAAAAATTATGTTGTTAAAATTACGTTATTATTAAATTATATATCGCGATTGTAGAAACAGTTTATTAGGAAATATTACTTGTTGTTGAAATTTCAAACATTATCATCATACAATCTTTTATCTAATCCAGTTCGTATGATTGTGGACTGATTATAATTTAAAATGATTGCTCCAATGTAATAAATTAATTCTCTCTAACAAATTATACTAAAGTATACTCGAAATAAAGCAATTTAACTGTAAACATGTGATTCACCTTATTGATCTTAATACGAATTTCTATTGAAACATTGTTGCAAAGTTTATTTAAAAATAGATGCAATTATTGAGTCAGGTACGGTAACACGTAATAATTAATATTACACACAATCGCACTTTATTACACAACTTCTAATTTTATTTAGATGATATTGATTGTAAACTGCAAACTTTTTTACCTCCTTTCTTCCTTTGATCAATATGCATAAAAATTTACCGAATCATATTACATATATTTGATTAACTCATAATGGCTATTTTAACATTTATAAAAATTTAAAGCCAAAATTATTTGCAATTTTTATTTCTTTTATAGAATTTTGTATTTGTTATTTACTCTCTATTTTAATAATTATAATAAAAAACGAAAAGGCTCATTATTATGTCAACACTTGTGCAAACACACTCAAATTGTAAAGAATGATAACCACATGACGTATACAGTAAATCACGTTGAACCTGACAGTCTAAATATCATAGAAGTATTGTTAGTTGTCACAATGGCAGTTTTTCAGGTTTATAATGTGAATACGTCTTAATCATTTCAATTGAGAATATTGCAAAAGTCATTTCGTTTTTGGACGTCACGTATTGCATGCCAATGTCTTTATTCGTTTTGTGTCTATCTTTCCGAGAAAAATGATAATTTAGGAAGCGATTCAGCTGATTGAAACATTTGCTGAGACAAATGAAGAGGATAAAATATTTTGCAACAAATTATCTCATAATTCTATAAAAGATTGTAATTATAAATTCAACACAGCGGCTATTTCCCATGGCGCTCCAAATCCTTTAAAACCACGCAAAATAAAATGCCTTTTTCTCAGCAGCGCATATCTCATTAACGGTGGATGCATTAATTGTGTTGCACACCTTTCGTCTTTGAAATCGATTAAGTGTAATAACAATCGCCTATCATACGTCTGCGTTGTAAATGAAAATTAAAATATAGTTAGATGGTAATGACGATGTGTAATTACAGCATTACATCCTCCAAGCTTGTTACATCAAACCAATAATGCTTTTTCACGTACTCTTTGTTTCAAGAACTTTTTTCATTCATAATGAAGTTGTGTGAAAAATGTGAACTTGGCTATAATCCAAAAACTTGATCGTTATACAATTGCAAAGTTTTTGCAAGACTGAAAATATGTTTATGTCGAAGAGTGAATTTAAATTCGATATATTTAATGACTATATAGTTTATGCAAACAATAACAGTAACTACTAACTTCAATCAACTTAAAAATGTAATATGAAAAAAATTAAAAAATATAACACATTTTTTAATATTGTACATATACATGTCACTCATTACGCAAAGATACAAAAAGTAGTAGGGTTTATAAAAAATAAATGAATTTCAATCTTTTTTCACGCACAATTGATTAATTTGCTTTTTTGAACAAATTTTTTAAACAAAATAAGTATTAATCAGTACTGAGATAAAATGAAAAAAAAAAAAAAAAATCAAATAAAATTATTCATAATAACTCTTTTGGATTGCAAAATCAACGTTTGAATTTCGATAAAGTTTGGATGTAAAAGTCATGTGATTACCGCAAGCTTGGTCTCAGTATTCGGTTGGCTTTTGATAGTTCTCGCGGCAGGTCCAGGAAAAATGACAGCGTCTCGATCCTTGCGCGGCGCGGTGGTAGTCTGGGCGCCGAGGACAACTTGTAGAAGTGTGAGTAACAGCAATTTCATGGTCTCAATCGAGTTCGATGCGATGGTCACAACTCGGGGCTTATCTCTCCGCGTGCATTTCCGTCACTGTGGCACGCGTGCCGGTGCTCTTTGCGAATCCAGGTGATCCGTGCGATCGCGGCCGATCGTTCGCTTCGACTGAACGGCCGAGCTCGAGCCGACCGTCGCTCACTCAGGCGTTCGCTTACGCACACGTACGACACCTTGCTCCGTTCTCGCTGAATTTCACACTTTTTATGGCGGGACCCCCCTCAGCCCGCGACGACGAACCATTCTTTATACACAACAATAATTCGCTAGTCTGCTGCCCTTCGATACTCTTTTTCACCTTTTTATTGATTTAACTGCTTGATTATAATTTTTGATTTATCTATTTAATTATTAAATTTTTGCATGATGGATGGATAGAAACTGTATTACGGTTTTTTGTTAAAAAATGTTGCGACAGTTTTAAGTTGCAATTAGTAGATCAATTTTAAGAATATGTTTCAACAATTCATTTTTGCATTTTTCTTCTTCTTCGCGTTGAATTATTTACTATTCAATGAATAAGCAAATGTTACAATAAAAGTTAAAAAATTTATACATCTTACTCACAGTTTCTATATTGTTCAATAAGAAAAATTTATTTAAATCGAAACTATAAATAAAAAGACAAAAAAGAGCGTTGCTGGCCTTTGAAAGATATTAATTATTCACACCTAGCATTGTGTATGTAGTTTTCATATATTAAATCTGTTACATGCAAAAAGTTAACATTTTTCTTTTTTAAATAATATATCAATACATTGGCTATACGTTAAAATAAATTGATCATAGTTTTCATTTTTTTTCTTGTTAAGAGAATAATTTTTTTTCAATAAATATTATTAATTTATTTAATTCCATATTCTTAAACTTTTACATATAATTCCGTAAATCGTAATAACAATACTTTCTGTTTTCAATATAAAAAAAATTGAATTCATAAAAACTGGTATCAAATAGTGTAATTGAATATTCATGACAAAATATTCTTTAAGAATAAAAATATACTTTTTTTCAGTATTATTGTATTTATGTTATATATTGTACATATTTAATTTATAATTATGTGGGTAATAATGTATCTTTATGCATTTAAAATACTAATGAACTTTTCTATTTGAAAACAAAAATGCAAAACTACTACATATTATTCTCTAAAAAATACAATCTACATGTCTATTAAATGTTTTTGTTTATTTGAACTACTTTAATAAATAATCAAATTTTAATGTGTGGATAATAATTTATGTACATGATGAAATATATTTATGTTGATTTCTATACAGAATATTAAACTAGGTCATTTTTTATAGGATCTTTAAAAATACTGTATTCATATTTCATCACATACTTGCACAAAAAACGATATTTTTCATTAGATTGTTATTAAATGATATACTTTTCTTGCATTTGCAATGAAACATTTCGTTTGTTGTGACGATCATACGAAGTGCAAAGTTTAGCAGCTAACACAAAAGATTTACGTATTTAATATTCTAATTTTATAATCTATTTCTTAATAAAGTAAAAGGTGTGAATAATTTAAGACTTAATTCAAACAAACATATTCAAATACATGTATTTGCAAACTAGCAAGTTAAAATTATTCATTTTAAACATATTGTAAAAACCTTAAAAAATGTAATCTAAATTTTTTATCACAAAAACTTTTGCTGTAAATTTTGCACTGGTATTTAAATACACAAACCTTACAAATTTCTCAACAACCTACTCCAAGTTCATTTATTGAATATTTTCCTGATCAGTAACGTCTTCTTCTTGTAGACATACTATCGTTTCCAAATATCTGCGAATAACTTCTCTTTGTTCACTATCATCTGGATCAGGTTCATATAATTCAACCATTTTTTCAGGTTGAGGGAACTTCTCGAACAATGTTTCGTTTTTCCACTCAGGCAAAAGAGGGTCTCCATTTCTTTCACATATATTATGAATAATGCAGCATGCACCAATTATTTGTGGCGTTATTTTGTAACTAATATCGATGCCATGACTAAGAATATTGAATCTACTTCGAAGTCGATTGAAGGCTTCGTAAACACAATTGGTTGCTTCGTTAACGCACTCATTAAAAATTAATTCACTTTCGTTTGTAGCTTCAATGTAACTTGGTAAGATCCATGATAACAAAGGGTAGGAACTGTCAGTGCATATCTTGTATGGAATTTGTACACCATTGATAATTTTTGTATCCTGTTAAAATTTTAAAATAGCATTAGAATACATATAATTATAAGATATTACCCAATACTCATACTTAGTATTTTATTTATTTAACATATTTTTAAATATGCAATGGATATTATAGTTTATAAAGATAAAGATAAAGATTTAATTGATGATTTAAAATGATTTTCGATTAAGGATTTAAAACAATTTTTAAATTAATGTCAGGAATTTCTGACCTCACCTTTGGTATTACCCGATCAAATGCATGAAATATCTTTGAATCTTGAAAAACAGATTCTTGTTCAGCATTTCCAGGATGTCGAATACTGAGATCTCTAAAACTGATTTCCACATTTATAATTTATTCATTATTCATTCTCTAATTAATATTTATTTACATGAAAACTACTTGTATAAAAAGACTCACAGATGATTTGAATCAACAACACACTGCATTATTGCTGAAGTATAACCAACTGTATTGGTAAACGTTGGCATAAGATCTTGCTTGGCAAATACAGGAATATGCAAAGACTGCATTACTCCAAGCACTTGGGGAATTTTGCATTTTTCTTCAAATAGTTCAGCAATTCTTTCTGCTTCTGGTCCTTTTGGCATGTAAATATGCTTGCGTAATAATTGTTTATTCAAAGCAAGTATTGTTTTATACACTGCTTTATGTACAGTAGATCTGTGAACTCCAAGCATACTTGATATATATCCATAATCCGCACATTTTGCCAATTTTAACAAAAGGATTCCTATTTGTTTTTCAACACTCACACCTAAAACTTGCACAAAATAAGCCTCATGTTTTTAATATTTCCTATGATGAATTTTTCAACTAATCAGTAAATTGAAAAAAAAGGTAAATTGATTTTTTATTACCTTTTATCATGTTCAGTGAATGTTTTTCAACAGCAATGCCAGCTCTTGGTTGAATATGTGGCCTCATAACAGTTACTAAAAAAATAAAAGTTTTACGAGAGCACCTGAAATATTCCAAACACTTTTTTTCTGGATATCGTTCTTGAACAAATATATCCCACCAATTTAGTACTGTTTGTAATGTTTTAGACTGATTTGTTGCTTCATCGTCCATGTCTTCATCCTCGACGGTTTTCATTAGTAATGCTTTTTCCATATTTGCCAATTGCTGACTAGAAAATGTAGAACATAATCAATGTAAAAGCTTTTTTTATAAATAAATATATGTATTTTTTTTAATAAATTTGTTAACTGTATATATTTGATACTATGTAAATTTGTTGTCTATCAAAAAGAAATACATATATACATTTTTATTAACATTAGAAGGAATACTTTTTAGGTAAACACAAATACACAATATAATGTAAACAAAATATCAGACGATTATACATCATCAATGAAAGAGGTTATGTTTACTTACTTATTTGCTTTTGCAATAGTTATATTAAAATTTGTCGATGAATTCATTAAACTTCGTTCAGTTTCTTGTACTAATTTTAAATAACCATTTAGAATTTTGTCCATTTATACATTTATTCATTAACTACATTTGTCACCTGTATTTTGAAAACACTATTTTCTCTTTAAACTTATAGGTTAAAATGCATTGTATGATGCACGTGTAAATAACACAACCTACTTTACCATCACATCGAAAATAGCATCTTCAAATGACTCACCAGAATGCATGTTGATATGATCAATCTTGAATATATACACTATATATGCGTTTGCAGAAGATATTAATATTATTTGTATATACTTGCATCATTATTTATAATCTAATTTTAAACAATTCTAAATAACAACTTCAAAAAATTAATCCAGCATTATATCAACAGTCTGTTTCTTCAGAATGAAACATTTTAATACCTTTGCAACACTTTTAGAATGTTAAAATATTCTAATTTGTTATAAAAATGTCACTTTCCATTTAACTTTCGTTGCATTTTCAAAATTTATTTATTTCAAAAACCTCTTAGACACTTTAACTGGGGCAATAAATGATAATTGAATTATATACAATTTTCAGAAATTTTATTTCAAGAAATTTTTCTACCTGTAGTGTCTATACATAAATTTTTTTTTTTTTGTACTTTTTTAAGTATTTCAATGTCAAACATTGAATTACAATAAATAAAAAATTTTAGAACATTATTTTTTTTAGAGAAACGAAAATTTAAATTTATCCTCTTTTTTTTTCTTTTAAATTTAACATTAAAAGTAAATAACCTAAAACTTAAATAATAATTGTTACATTTTTTGTTATAGCTACTATTTTTTATATACAATAATAACTCTCCACGTAAATTCATATAGATCTTTTACGATTTTAATATAAATTAAGATCTTCGACACTGAATCTCATAATATTAATGAACAAAATTCATATTTTGAAAATTAAATATTTTAAACTATATATTATATAAATTAGCCAATGTAAAACCCATTGAATAAGATGAATTTATGCAGAAACAATTTAGATTAAAAGTTGCTATGACATAGAACTTTTTAAACAAGTACAGGATGATGACCTGAAGTAGATTCATCTTTCAGCCATTTTTTCTTATCTTCTCGAGATCCAGAAGCAACTGTAGTTGACAACTTCTGTACTTCATTATCAATCGCATTAAACTGCCACTTCCACGTAAGATTATACAATATTTGTCGATGATCAAATCTATTATCATCAGGACTATAAGTTTCCGCATGACAAGAGGGCGTCAGGGTGGTCATCTTGTGCCGATTGATGGCATAACATCTATAAAAAAATTTGACTTTCTCTGCGACCTCTTTAGGTGTACAATCTTTCCACGAGTCCTTGAGCTTGCAGAACATGGAAAACGGTCCCGCGCATTGTTGCTTTCTCAGCCGTCCGAAGGCTCCTAATTCTGCGTAAGTCATTCCCATATCAGCCTCATCAGTCTGCGCCAGTTGACCATCCTTCAACGGTTCTAATTCAGCAGTTGGAGGAGCTTCTAAGATATTATCTAGCGCAGAAATGTCATATTTATTACGGAAATACCGTAGAAACATTTTCAAATCACTTTTGGATATGCCTCCAATAGGATTGATATCAGCACTGCTACAATCATATTTAGTCAAGTATCCTCTCAGCGCTTCGTCGACGTTACCGGAGCCAAGAACCAATAGTCCTCCGGGTCTACCACGAACGCAGAGCATGAGTTGGGCAAAAAGATAAGCCAAAATCATCCTGAGTCTGGCCTGAATGTTATGCAAAGCAAGGTTTTCTCTGCTAGAGCCGCCGAAAATACGAAAGCGCGGCATCAGCATGGTTGCTTGGTGAAAAATACCTACTATAACCGATATTGCAGCGTCAATGACGATGCTAAGATGGTAGGAACCAATCTGGTTGGCAAGATGGTTAGCCCGAAGTTTAGTATCCGCGGTGGAATTTTCAGTGCCCATATAACATGTCACTAACAAAATGTTGCACAGTTCTTTAGCATTACTTGGAACGTATTCATAATCTCCTATGATTTTTCGAATCTCGGACAAGGTCTGTGCATCACCATTTTTGATAGCAGTCATAACCAAATTGGACATGGAATAAACGAGGCAGGCTACAGAGGATGAATCGACACCACCACTTAGTGGCAAAAAGAAACCCCCCTGACAAGATCGTCGTAAGTAGTCCCACATCCAACAAGCAGGTGCTATTTCTATTTCCTCCTCAGGCTGGTGGTAGAACACTGCCCGACTGTTTTCTTCAATACTATGTTGATAAACTGACTCGGTGACGATTGGTCTATCAGAACTGCCAGAGATACTATCTGCAGTTACTGCAAAGTCGACCTTGACTCTGGGAAAAGGCTGCGAGGCCGCAGCTCGGTGCGATCGAGATCTTATCTTGTTGCGGTAGCTGCGGATGTCTTCAAGGTCGATTGTAGAAACCACCACTTCAACCTCTTCAAGAGCAAATTGTTTGCCACGACTGAGGATATTGCCATTTAGAGCAACCATTGAGCCACCATTAAAATAAACCCTGGCTCCATCACAGCCACGAAGATTACTAAACATGTAACAGCCGCCGGATTTAAAGGTCGCTGATTTCACCAGATCAACGGTCACATAGGCCTTGCGAAGCTCGAAATAGGAGCCACTACCGTTTGCGATAATTTCAACGCCATCTAGAGCCATGTACACATGGCGACTCTCAGGGTGCCAAAGCTCTTCACAAATTTCAATGCCAATACAGGTGTCTTTTGTTGAAATCACAGCATCGCCGAAGGGTACGATTGATTGACCAGTGATTTGAGCAATGATTCTCGGTAAGAAGTAGTCCTCAACGGTGCGCTCCTTGGTCCAGGGCGAGAACCATCGAGTTTCGCGGTAGTTTCCATCTTCACAGAGAAACATTTTTGGCCTAATCAGGAGTATTTTTTTGTTGAGAAATATCACCTTGCAGTTGTAGGTGACATTTTTGTGCATTACCGGCATGCCTACATCAATCAGAATGTTCTCACAAATGGGAGACTTTAATAGCGTTGCTAGGACCTCCCAGC